>CM060111.1:16733156-16883156 GCA_030522415.1 Channallabes apus | reverse complement strand
TTCAAAAAAGAAACAGCATATATAAAAAAATTGTAAAGATTATTTATATATATATATATATATAATCTTTAAAAAAAATTGTATATAATCTTTAAAAAAAAATTTTATATCTGCTGTTTCTTTTTTGAAAAGAACATTTATTTACCATTTATTTATGAGAGTGTATACTGTATAAAATCGTATTAAATATACGTGTTGTTGTTGTTTCACTGCACGTTCGCAGTTAATTTGACTAAATGAATCATGTAAATAATTGCAGGACGTCTGAAGAAATGTGCACTAAAAGAAAGAAGGAAAGAATATATTTCAGATCAACAATTAAACTGCAATTAATTTTATGACAAAGCATTAAACAGAAACATAAAAAAAAAGGGATAGCTGTTTGCTCGACATTACCACTCCACTGACTAGAAAAAGTATAGTTCAGTGCTCAGTTTGATGTTTTTAAACATATATTGTTATTCTTCTGGTATAAAGTATAAAAATGTTCGGAGAGACATCTAGTGATTTTTCATCTCTACACGTCTATTGACAACCACGAGGCAAATATTTGTGTTTCTTTCAAACCTGGACATCTCAAGTCAAAGAAATGATTGATTCCTCACTCATGCACTCTCTCTCTCTCTCTCTCTCTCACACACACACACACACAAACACATACACACACACGCACACACTTTTTTGGTCTTAATATCCTTATGAGGACCTTCTAATAACCTCATCATTAACGCAAGAGTGAGTTAATCATAAAGCTGCACAAAAATGTAAACCCTGAGTGTTACCCCACAAAGCAAACAGCTCAGATCTTTTGTAGATCTAATTATTTCATTATTTTCAAATTGAAGCTGTGGTTTTTCTTTTGAGGACTGTCCCTGTAAGGTCAAAGCTGTCAGGTATTCATGTCGTTGTGGGGACATGTTGGGTCTCTGCTAAGATTTTATAGACATATATAAAAAAAACTCATCCCCCCCACCCCCCCACGTACCTCCACAGACATTATACACACACACACCTTGAACAGTGATGGACAAGTCAGGAAAAACGATCCGGTCCATCCCGGAATGGATTTTGCAGAGGTTATTCGGGTACCTATGAAATATTCAAATACACGAGTATAAGCTTTTAGAGGGGAAAATGAAAAAGGCATGCTTGTTTTCCTTTTTTGCTTCTCTTTTTTAAAGATTAAAAGAAAGCCGTTCGGTCTCAGACAGATGTGAGAGCGACATTAGGAGAATACAGGGCTATAATGTGACATTTAAAAAGCAGGAGGGTCACACTCGCATAAATAACAAATAAAGTGTCAGATGTGATGTGCAGGCAGAAAACAAGTCCCCTGTTAGAGCCGAGATTAGAAAAATAAACCAGTTCAACTCGAACTGAGGTCCTCTAGTGAGTTAATCATATATTAATACAATCTGAATTACCAAGACAGAAATAAGTGAACACTCAAAAAGGAGAAAATAAGGGTTTACATTAATATATGCATAATGTCTTAATAATGTACTTTTAGAAACTTCTGCTTTTTATATGTAAAATAAAATCATAGTGAGATTGGTGAAAATAAACAAGCTTAAAAAGATCAAAGATCTGAGCATATTTAAAGAATTCTTTCTGTTTACAGTATGTTCATACACACAAACCATCTATTAAAAACAAACAAAAAACATTGTTGGTGGTATCTTCTATAAAGTGTCTGGTACTGTCAAAACTGAAATTTTTTAAATGAAATTAAATAATCATTCAAAAATGGTCAAATATTAGACCATATTTAAATCTTTTAACAGTAAATCAATGCATAAATAAAACCAAAAAAAAAAAAAAAAAAAACCAATGGCAGGGATTTGTGCTACAAAGTGACTGGTGTTATCCAACAAAAATAAATAAATTAAAATACACAAATAAAAAAATATATAATTAAATTAAATTAAAGTAAAAGTGGTTTCTTTAGTTGTTTCTTTAAATTTAACAGTCACAATTTTTATTAAAATTTTGACTGTGTTTGAAACTGTATGAAAGGAATTTAAATAATCTGCATATATACTGTATGTTACATAGTTTTGGCTAGACAGTGACAAGCATGTGCTGAAGTCAAGTCAGACAACCAATCAATCAATCAATCAATCAATCAACCAATCAATAAACAAGCAAACAAACAAACAAAAACATACATACAAGTAAATAAATAAACAAATAAGGGTTTTATAGGTGAACATTTTACAGTGTCAGGTTAAGGGAAGAAAGTAATTAATTGTGTTTATGAGAATATTCAAGAGCCAAGCAAAACAAATACATTAAGTGAAATAAGCATATACACAAAATAACATCCAATAAAATAAATTTAGCAAATACAATTTTACAATGTGACAAGAAGAGTTTTCAGCATTTTGTATTTGTCATGGTTTAATTGTCACATAATGAATAAGGAGAATATGGGCTTTGAAACAGCAAACAAACAAAAACAAATTGAACTATAAATGTCACTTTAATATAATTAACACAATGTTCTGAAAACCTCATGGTCTTAGCCTCTGGCTATGTTTCATTTTTCATGATCGTTGCTAATTTTCTGTAAGTAACAACTCTTTTATCTCACTTCACCTAGATCTTATATCACTCTAAAAATGCTTTAAAATACTGTAAATCACAGAGTTAAATCTGTTAAATCACACACACACACACACACACACACACACACACACACACACACACACACACACACTGTGTTGTAATGGGCTCCAATCGATTAGCTCTTGCCGGCTCTAATAAACTCAGCTTTAAACTGTTAGGGGTAAAAAACAACCTGATCATCTCCCATCAACCAACATGGCCTCCAGGTATGAGTCAAAGGTCATGGGGTCATGTGACCTAAGCTGAAGTTAAAGGTTAAAGTGAAGGGTAAATGCCAATTAAAAAAATACATGAACCTTCGAACCTGAGCTGTCGGATTCGACTGCATTCTACCCTCAAGACTCGACAATGCGATGAGATAGTCTTGTCCTGATTCAAGCTTTCACCTGGAGTCTCACTTCAGCAAACATCTTAAATGCTAGAAATCAAGTTGTTAATTAATCACCTTATTGTCCATTTAAAAGCGGAACATTCAAGATATTACATTTCTGTCTTTCAGTGGTCTGGT
Source organism: Channallabes apus (assembly GCA_030522415.1). Classification (NCBI taxonomy): domain Eukaryota; kingdom Metazoa; phylum Chordata; class Actinopteri; order Siluriformes; family Clariidae; genus Channallabes; species Channallabes apus. The sequence goes on along the minus strand of CM060111.1, from coordinate 16,880,020 downwards.
TTTTGAACAAAAATAATCCCAATGTTATAATACGTGCCTACGTAGGTAGTGATTTTCGGAGAATCTTGGTTATTTTGGTTCTGTCTCAATTCCACGAGTGGATGGATACTTACAGTAGTGTTCTTAACTTTATGAGTGCAAGAACTCGTCTAACTTGTTAAATATTCTATGTAGAACCTGAGATTCTAGTTCTTCTCTAGCACACTCAACAGTCTTAATCATCCATTGACCCCTAACGAACTACAAAGGATCCTAAATGCTAGGATTTATGTTGAACATTAAATCTTGCATTTTAAAGTTTTCTGTCATGAACGCTTACGCACAGAGATAGTGTTCCTCCTAGGATGTCAGCCATCTTTGTTCATCTCTGTTGTAAATGTTACTAAAACGTATGTGTCTTTGTTTTTTAAGGTATTCTTAGGCATGTGTCCTGGGTTTTTTTAGGAGCTTCCTTTGAATGGCTAACTTTTGGGAGTCTTTTTTTTTTTTAAAGATTCTACACAGATGGACAAACCAAAGAGCTCTTTAAATGGACAATATACTGCACATGGATTATCAGGTCGATTCAGAAGAACAAATTGGATGACTTAAAATTTAGAATGTTACCTATTTCAGGAAAGAAACATTAAACTGGCTGAAGAACCCTACAACAGGATGCTTTTCTTTTTGAAAAGGAGGTAAGTGAAACCATTTTAAGAAGCAATCGACCCAAAGAACCCTTGGAGAACTCTTTAATATTGGGGTGTGATTGGTAAAGTAGCTAGAAAGTCAGCATTTTCAGGAAGATTCTTTTAATGGTTCAGGAACCACATTTTCTCTTTTTCATGGGCTTCAACATGGAGTCATAAAATGTTCCTAAAGAAGAACAATCCAAAAGAACCCTTCTATTAGAAGAACCCATCCATTCCTATGAAGATCTCTCATCACCGGTGAATGTCCTTGTTAACATCCCTTTATGTTTTATGTGAGAATTTTGAAGACTCTCTGTAGAACCCTGTAACAGAGTGTCTCGCTGATGGAGATCTTTAGGAACCCAAGGGCCCTTAATGAACCCTCACACAAATATTAATGAATGCTCAGTGTTCTTACAACCAAATAGAACCATTGCAACAGATTAAAGTCCTGAATGGCTAGAGGAACCGTTAAATTTAAGGACCTGTTGAAGAATCCAGTGGTAAAGTAAAAGTAAAGTAAAAACTTCTTTAAGGAACCTGAAAAACCCTTAACTATCAAAGGAACCCTTGAGGAACCATTGCAAGGCGCAGTTATCACTAGTTAATTTTCTTACCATCCATTTCTGAGTGCATCCCAAGACAAGACATTTAGAACTCTAAATGCTTTATATTAAGAGACTCTTAATTGTTTTGTTTTCTAACTGTGTTTTTTCGGGTTTGTTTGATACACAGTGAGCTCCAAAAAAAGTTATCCCCTTCAATTATCCCATAAATCCATGAGGAACCCTCTTATTCAGGGGCGGACTGGCCATCGGGAGCACCGGGACATTTCCCGGTGGCCTGATGGTCGTTCTGGCCTGCCGGCTGCCGCTGTGCAGATGATCAGCCTGGCATGTGATAGGCTGGTGTGCAACTACGAATTAATTGACGGATCTCTCAATCTACGAATCAGGCAATGGAAAGGGAAGATTAGACGATCAGGAGGGAAAATTACACTCCCACATGACCCCCCACATGACCTCCCATATGACCCCCCACATGACCTCCCACATGACCCAACGTCAGCGACGCACTGCCAAATATCTGGCTATATCCAGAGACAGGGTATATCTGACTAAATCGTTCAAAAAATGGAGCGTAAACGCAAAGGAGGAGCAGAGAGAGAGAGAGCGTATAAAAAGGGAAAAAGCCCCGGCCGCAGACGCAGCAAGCTGCTGCAAAATCCCAGTCATGTTCGCCAGTAAGGGAACAGGTCGGTCAAGATTACATTTACATTATATTTATAATAATTTGGCAGACGAACACTTTCATCCAAATCACTTAGATAATCACAATAGATAAAATTAAACCAACAAACGAGCAACAATATGTAAGTGCTGCTGTGCTGTGTCAAGTCTCGTTTCGTCTACATGTAGCATATTTTTAATATAATAAATAAAAATGAATAAAAAGTAGACAGAATAGTGTTAGTGGGTCAAATTGTTTTAAATAATAAATAAATCAAGTAGATGGTATAGAAAAGAATACAGTATTAGTTATTTAGATTTTTCATTTCTAGTCTACAATATGCAGCCTACAATGTTTGTTTGTTTATTTATTTATTTATTTAGAAAAGGTGAGGAAGGAAGCAGCAGTAGCACTAGTGCTGCAAATGCTCCTGCTGTTGAGCTACAGTAGAGGTGATGGACAGTCCAGCGTTAGAGTCAGAGCAGGAACCTTCAGGTAAAGTTTAAGATAAGCAAAACTAAACATGCAGGCAGCAGCCTATACTTTTTAAACAACATGTGCTTTTTATGATTTATAAGATCAGTAGTAGGACTGTGATTTTGGGGACATACAACTGATGGCTGCACAATTATAAATACAGATTATTGAACACGCTTATTTCATATCGCAGAGCAACTAGATGTGCAGAGTGAGAGAGAGAAGGATTCAGGGAAAGATGAAGGAGACAGTGAAAGCCGGTGCACTAGTAGTGCTAATTACTTACTGTTTACTCTTACTGGTCTGTTCCACATAATGCCATAATTGAGTAAACATTGTTATCTGTTACTTACGCTGTCATAGGTTTTGTTAAGTTTATTTGTTTGTGTTTCTGATACATTTGGTATACTAGAGTTGAGCACTGAAAATACATAAAATGTAAAATTTCAACATGTGAATGTGTCTCTTATTATCTCTTTTAAAAAGCCAATTTTCTATTTGTCATTGGTTTGGTAGTATAAATGGTGTATTCCTAGTGAGTTGTTAAGGGTTATTTTTTTTATTCATTTATATTGCATCTGGTAGTCTACCTGTTACAATAATAGGGTTAGCCTACAAGTTTATCAGTCCAGTAGATTACATGAATAGCGTGGTGGTGACTGCAGCAGCAGAGGTGGCCTGGGAGTGGAGTCAAATTCCCGGCCTGAATTATTGTCCCAGTCCGCCACTGCTCTTATTTAAGCTTGAACAGTACATTCTGTTCTTTTGGCTTTGTTGCAAACATCACATACATTTTTGTTCTACAGATTTCCACCTAGAACTTAAAGAGACAAATGCCATATTCCATTTCCTTTTGAAACATGTTTAATAGCGACAAACAGGAGAATGCGCCTAACTAGAACCCTGGATGATGCTTTGATTTGTTTCTTCTTTTGCTAGTGTTTCCTCAACAGAGAAAGCAGAACTTATTATTTTACTGTAACAGCAACACATAAACACTGTGTGTGCAAAAGTGTGTACAGAGCTTCTACGGCTGCATAACTGAGCGCTCTGTGTGTGAGTGTGCATGTGTGTGATCAATAATGCATGGACAGCGGAGTGTAACACACCAAAGCCCTTAAAAGCAGCAGAGGAGAAGCCGAGAGCGGACGCAGGGCCATGTGGAGTGATGAGGATGTGTATGTGATGTTTGATAGAGAAATTAAGAAATAAATAAAGCGTGAGATGCAACAATCGGGGTCTCGTACCACCTTAGTACCAGAAAATGTATCATTCAGGGTTCTTTAAACCACAGCACTGTTGGACCTTCCTGGTCAGAAGGTGTTGAGGAAAATCCCAGGTTTATATTTACTGTACTGTATGTTAGGGTTTCTATAACAATGGCTCATTACTGGTAACGTTTGCAATATCAGGAATAAATGGATTTTTTTTTTATTTTCATTGAAATATATGGAGACTTTGGGAAATGTTATTTAGACATAATGAGTCTCCAGTTTGAGTAGATAAGGAGGCAAGTACTGTAAGTTTGCATTTTTTTATGTTATGGACGTTCTACATCATTATATGTTGCTGTAAATGAATCTTCTTCTTTGTCTTTCGGCTGTTCCCTTTCAGGGGTCGCCACAGCGAATCATCTGCCTCCATCTAACCCTGTCCTCTGCATCCTCTTCTCTCACACCAACACCCTAAAAAATGCTGGGTTAAAAACAACTTTCATTCTCGCTGATACTCTTTTATCGCACAAATATTATTGCTGTAAATGAATAAAAGTATAAAATAGCATTTTTCCCTAACTAAATGGCTTCTTAGAGATCAAAGTGCCATGTTGTAAGAAGAATAAAACACTCAATGAGCAATTAACTCATCGTCACTTATGATGGTGTCTTTGTGTACCCCGTGTGGCATACAATGGCATGTTAAAAGTCCCCCAAGATGGCGTCCTCTGCTTCCTCTTTTCTAAAAGAAAAACAATCACAAATGCAGAACACACACTTGGGTAAATGCAATTTTCATCGTACATTATGGAGCAACATTGGTGGAAAAATCAAGTCCTGCTCAAACCTGCCATGATTGTTCCCTCTCCACCTGCACCTTATTCCCCCCGCCAACCCCCCCCCCCCCCGGACAGACCCCCCCACCCCCCAAAAAAAAAGTCAAGCTAAGCTGTAAAAAGCAGCTCGAAGTTAAAGATATATTAAAATTGTATCATGGACGTGAAGCGAATTTGGACGCAGGCCTGTTTGTCTGCGGTGTGATTGAAGGGACTTGTGATTGAGTTTCCACACTCTGCTCCCGTCCAGGCGATCCACTCTGATATTAACACGGCTCTGGCATTAGGATGACGAACGCCCAGGACTGGGGCGTAAGAAGAAGAAAAAGAAAGAAAAAGGAAGCGGAATGAGATGATGTTGTGCATTTGTGTTTTATGAAGCGGAATTATGAATAAATAATTGTTAAGTGCCTACATTTGGGAGATAATCACGCATCTGGAATACTGCAGGAGGGGTGGAGAGAGACTTTTCGGGGTTGTTTATGAAGAGAATGAAAATCATACAGGATTATAAGAAGAGGCCTTAAAACCAGATCTCACATTTATAATGCAGAGTATTTTAGTCCTACATGAATGAATATAACTGCTTCAATTAAAGTTTTTTATTGAAATTATCACAATCACTGTCCAGGTGTTTGGAAGTGACTATTATTTAAGAATGATACACAAAACAAATTATCTACTAATATTACATTTGCATAAATTAAATGAAAAGCATGGACAAACATTTTAAAGAAGAAATTATAAATCAGCATTTTTCAGTTAACTCTAACTACATTGTAACTACCTTTTAAATATAATTACTAAAATACTTCACAAACTATTTTCCTTATTTATAAAGCTACACATTTATATATCTATATATTTTTAAATTGATGTTTTAAGTTTGTCATGATTCTTATTCCTATAAAGTTGCTGAGTGAGAATACCCACTGAATTGAATCAGATTAAGAATCGAGCTAACATCTCAAAGCCTGAGCCTCTGTTCTCCATGAAGCTTCCACTATATATCACAGAAAATGTTTGCTTTTGTTCCTCAGAACACATTTACCCTTGGGAAATATTCTACATGGAATAGGGAAGAATTGAAGACATAGAATTAGCATGGATCCTATTCACACACAAATTTTATATATTTTAATTCCCATCAAGAATATTTTTTAAACACCTCAATCAATGTATCAGTTTAAAGGCAGGAATAAACGATCAGACAGCAAAATAGACTTACCTGTTGGACCGAACCAATTTAAAACCATGGGACCTGTTAGCTTACACACCAAACACACACACACACGCATACACACACAAACACACACGCACACACTAAGCTCTCTGACTTCGTGGCCTTAGGGAGAAAAACAAGTAAATGAAAGAAAGTAAGTAAAGGTAGTGATCTCGAGGTTGATGGACAAAGGTCAGGCAAGGAAAAGTGCTTCTTAAAGAACAAAACAAACAAAATAAATTTTTTTTTTTTTGTAAAAAAACATTTACTTTGTTCAAACAGGGCGATGTGTTGGTCTGGTGTGTTTATTGAGAAGACCTGGAAACAAACAGATCTGGGGCCGGTTTCTCAATAACATACACTATTTGCACGCTATGAAGACTCTTAAGATATATCTTATGTTAAGTGATAACTTTCCTAAGTGTATTTCTCGAACTGTCTCTTAGGAGTCTTCTTAAGTTGCTGCCTCTTACGTCCGACGTTACAAGGCGTTGTCTACAGTGAAGGTCCTGAATTAGCTGACATCGGTTGCTCAGGAATCGATTTTTGAATCCTTTTGCATGACAGCGTTAAGAAAGACGGCACTTCCTATGCTAATTAAACATTGCACTAAATTATTTTAATAGCGTTTATTTCGACATGGGTTAACTTATCAATAACATGCCATAATAGACAAATATATAAATTAAATCACCAAACTGTCGCTAACATTTTCATGTAAACTGTAGTGACGGTGAAACGAACCATGTATCCAATCATAGTTGATTGACAAACAGCTGATAACACTCTTCACCAGCTTCAGAAACAGTGTGAAACATGTCAGTTGTTGGAGTTGTATACCGCATTTATGGAATGAATATGATGAGTGGAGGTTTAATACCCCTATCTCACCTACGCGGTCTCGCGCAGGGGCCGTAAGTCCGGTTGATCATGATTCAGTGCGAGTTTTGGTGCCATGGTTACGTTTCCATTTTACCACGCAAAAAAATTAAACATGTTTAACATGCGGAAGCTCGCGGACCTTGCAGATCTTTGCGGACCGTTGGGCGCCGGTCACTCGAGGCGGATCACGGTGCCTAATACCACAATCTCACCTGTGCGGCCTGACTTATCTCCGTGAGCTGCCGCGTTTGCCCGCAACGTTCCTTTAATGTTCCGCGAAGTTCTGCTAGGTCTGCAAGCTTCCGCGAGGACCAGGAAAAAAATTAAACGTTTAATTTTTCACGCGGAAAGAAACGTAACCACAGCGCAAAAACTCGGGGTGAATCATGATGAACCCTACTTACGGCCACAGCGTGAGACCGCGCAGGTGAGATAGGGGTATAACACCGCATCTCACAGCGAGTCAAACCGCATAAGTGAATAGGGGTATTAAGCATTACAATCACACAGAAAAATTAATGGATGCGGGGTTTGAAACTCCTAAGGTTATTTTCTCATTTAAATAAATCAAATTTCATAAAAATAAAACGTGTCAAAAGAAAAGTCCAAAAAGTTATGGATAATGGCTAATGATCAATGAAACATATTTTAAACAAAAAGCAGCAAGCAGCTGGACATCGGGACGTAGAGCTTAAGTACGATGCATTGGCCTGGCAAGCGCCGGTCTGATCAGGTCAAGAAGCTCCATAATCTGTTGCCTTGGATGGCAAAACTTTTTTTTTTTTTTTTTTAATAACGACCATGGGGAAAATATGAAAAGGGCTGAAATTTTGTCTAAAGGAAAAACGTACATGACCCACACGGCTCCACGGACAGCGCCGTCTTCAGTTTAACACAACACCACGCTGTATCGCTCCCAAATTGTTTGCCACCTTTGGCAATTTTAATGGATTAGTCACATTATGAAATAGGCTAATTAAAAGTCACTCTATTAGTTCTGATATCAAATAAAATAACATTCTTAAACAGGCCTACAGTATATTCCATTATTAATACGACTTTGATAACGTGCCATAATGTGTTTGCATACACCGCTGGTTTATAAAGACTGCTGCTCAGTGGCGGCGACTAGCGTCTTGAGCTGGAACTACGCTAAGAATGAGTTAAGGTTGGTCCAGAACAACCTGACGAACGTGTGACTTAGCTAAGAGATGCTTAGCGTAAGAACGTTTCAGGAAGTGCGCCATAACGTTAAGAGAGAGGTTAAGGTACAACTTAAGAACTACTTAGAGATAAGAAGCTTTCGAGAAACCGGGCCCTGATCATTAATTATAGAAACAACTACAAAGTTAACTTACCGTTTGATGTTACTTCCATATTACCAGTGTATGGTGGAATTGTGACTGAATATGAATGAATTATTCAATTATTCAATTATTCAATTAATCTACTGAATTATTATTATTTTTTCAATAAATAATTAATTGCTATGAATTTATAGGGCAGTTTTCAAATCTTTTGATAAAACTAAAATAAAACTAGAAAATAATTTATTTTGAAGTAAATTGTTTGATCGTCTCAACGATTCTTATAGCTTTAGATTTTTAAACTGTTTAATACATTTTTAAAATAAAAGTTAAAAAATAAAAGTTAAAAAAATTTAGGAATATGCACACTGTAAAAAGTGATTTTTTGACCTTGTAAATAATGGTAACATTATTTAAGTATGTTTTACAAACAAATACTATTTTGTCTTTTTACTTAAAAATGTCATGTTTAATTCAGTACATTACTTGCAGTTTCTTTGTAATTTATTATACTAAAATACATATGTAAATTTAAATACAATCTCCTCAGTAATATTTACTTAGTGTTTGCCATCTAATCAAATCACACCAAAACTGAACAACTTAAAGTAAAATGTACTCAGTTCGGCAAGGTAATGGACTACGTGCACGCAGACTCGTGACGTACTTCCGCTTTGGCTCCGAAGTTTGAAGCTGCGCGCACAGAGGAAAGGAAGAGAGATTTCACCACGGCTAATGTGAATTTTACCACGGTAAGTTATTAATATGCTAAGTAATTAATTGAAATATATTTGCAGAAAAGTGTAGAGTCATTAAGCTATCTGCAGCCCCAGTGGTTTGTGCCTACCGTTTCTTTTTTTTATTGAGGTACAAGTGCTAAGTGTTCATGTTAACAGTGTTAACAGATGTTTGGATAACGTTAAAACTTAATCTTAGTTTTGTTAAACAGAGTTAAAACATTACTAAATGAAGCTATTAATATAGTTGACAGAGTTAACTATAAATGTTACACAGATATAAATATGAGTTCTGTAAGTAAATCCTACGTTAATGTGAATGCGCTTCCTATTGGTTACGCCAGAGGCGCTGTTTCCCACTGTGTTCGAACAGTCTGCAGCAGAGCTGTGGAGAACTGCTGTGGGTAAGTTGCAATCTGTTGTAGCGCCACAATAAAAGTAAAAAATATAATTTCACAAGAAATGTCAGGCACTGTTTGAAAGGTATTCAACAGCATAGGTATTGATTCATCTGTCAAGTGTATTTTTGTTCAATATCTGTGGTATTTTGATACTTTTATTTCCGTTTTGATGTACCTGGTTTTGCCATGTGCTAATGTGCTAATGAAATGCAATAAATTGCAACATCATCCAAGTCCTGAGTGCGGGTGCTGATGAAGGGTGGGATAAACCGGGTCAGAGAGAGAAAAATCTAGAAGGTCACATATGACCTTAATCTTGTCAGACGATTATTGTAAAAATGAGTTTTAACATCCGTGCAAACTTAGCTCGAGGCATTGCCCTGTCGTGTTCTAGCATTCTGTCCCAGTAAAGTTCGAGCTGCCGAAATTTAATAATCACCCTGTTTTTCGCGTCTTAATCACACAGGATTAACGTTAGTTTTTAAAATGCACTTGTACAAGGCAAATATTACATTGAACTTTATTTATATTGTTTACCTCTACTATTGGGTATGATAGCTATATATAGAAATTGATACGGTGATACTGTACAGTATTTTAACCACTTTGCTCTGATTTGTATATTTCACAGGATGTCAGCAGAGACATGATTAAGGATACTTTCGCCCGTCATGTCATGAAAATCATTGTACTGAGCAGATCTGTAGAAGAGGAAGATGCCAGTATATCTGATGTCATCATTGTCATCGAGGGTACTGAGGTGCTGCTGGGATGTAAAAATCTCACCAATGCATGCATTTTACTCATGGGCTGCATTTACTCCCTAAATTTGAGCTATCCCCCAAAGCTGAGAAAAACATTTGAAGTGTTCCAAAAAATCTTTCTTGGGCTAGATGCTTTAAAGTTTTCTACAAAGGTTTACTCTTTACATAGAAAGCTTGTAATCTAGTTGGGCACTACAGTACTTGCACTTATGCTGTTTTACTGTTTTTTTTTGTTTTGTTTTTTGCAAGAAAGGCAGCTATATATAGTATACTAGTTTAACATTTATTTGCACTTTTATACTTTTGTATTTTATATCTGCAAATTGTTCATGTTCATGTTATATTTAAAGGTTTTATATGTTTAAATGTTTATGCACTTTAATGCACATGTGATTGTTCTAAAAAAATTGTTCATGTTCATGTTATATTTAAAGGTTTTATATGTTTAAATGTTTATGCACTTTAATGCACATGTGATTGTTCTAAAAAAAAGTTTACTGGAGTAAAATGCACTATAGTGTACCATTTGCAATTTTACTACTTTTTTTATTTCATGTTAAAGAATCTCAAAGAAATAAAAGATTTCAAGTAAAATGTATGTCAGTGTTATTTTATTGACCACCATTTAAATACATAAACATCAAATGTTAAAATAATATTTAAAGTAAAGGTTACTCCATTTAAAATAAGATAACTAGAATTATTGTGTAAAAAAAAAACATTTATAAGCATTCCTTGAGTAAAATATATAAAGAAACAGTCAATACAGTTTACTAGGAAATTCCAAGTAAACTTTACTTTACTGAGATTTTCTAATTAAAGCTACAGTTCTTTGTTTTTAGTTTTTACTTGGAAATTCCAAGTAAACTTTACTTTACTGAGATTTTCTAATTAAAGCTACAGTTCTTTGTTTTTAGTTTTTACTTGGAAATTCTATTGAAATTACTCACATTTTCTAAGTGAAAAAACTTTCCTAACTTTTTTTGAGTAAATCCTACTCCACATTTTTTTCAGTGCATGCAGAATGGCCAACCTAACAAACATGGGAAAAAAACAGTAGTCAAATTTTCTACTGTAGTTATCCAAATTTTGCAAATGATTTGTTAAAAATACCATTACCTGAGATAAGACAAAAAGGTCTAAAATCTAAAATTTAAGAATTAAAACAATAAAACAATTAAACACTGTCATACTAATGAAATCATGAGAAAACTAGGGAGGTTTTATTTTTAATTCTTTTCCCCCCCAAAAGCAAATGAAAACATAATTCAATTTGTTAGATTGTACCAAGTTACAAAAATTTTAAAGAGTGCGATATTCAACCGGCTTGTAAAACTTGCCATTTAAACTTCAAAAGATTACATGATTGTACTTTTTGTGCATAAAAAGTACAATCATACAATCATATAAAAACATAAAAACTCAAATCAAGGTGATGTAAATAAAATATTTATTTTATTTATTTTCTTTTAAAAATGACATTTTTTAATGAAAAATTAGAAAACAGACAAAAATATATACTTGACTGAAAGTCAGTAAGGCATAAGGAAAAATAAAAATTTAAGATTTTTTACCATTAAAAGACAAAACTGATTTAAGTAAAGAAAACAATATAATGATTTTACAAAAACGGAAAAAAAATGGAACAACACCATTAAACACATAAAAAAATTCAATTATTGACATCAAGAATAAACCCAAATCTATATACATAAAGGATTAGGACTAAAGCTAGGTGTAGAAGTGGAGTGAAAAATAAAGAGAGTATCTAATCTAATGTATTTATAAGCCATTAGACATTATTGTGTTAAACTCCTGTGTAATATCCGTTAATCAAAGTGTCATGTCATTTCTGCTGGGTGAAGTGAGCGGAGATTACGCCGTCACATGGATTTCGGAGGAAAGATGTTCCTCTCCTCTCGCTGCACTCTTTTATTTTCCACCTGAATGAGCCCATCTGAATAGACGGCGGAGTGCTGATGTTTATATTAGCATGCATTATTCCGCCACGTCTCGCCACAATAAAGAGCGCCCATCATCCTCTCGGTCTCCTTCACATACAAAAAAAACCCCTTCTCCAGATAATATTTATAATTCCACCGCCGAGGCTCTTTCCGCCCTGTCGAGCTCTTCTAATCCCTTCTTTTAAAACGGCCATATTGCTACAGTCTCCTGTGATACACCTATTTTTCTCACTTTCTTTTTTATGCTCATTTTATTTCTTTTTTTTCTTTATACACATTTACACTCAGCCCTTTGAGCTTATACTACGATCTGCACTTGGTGACAAAAAAAAGTTTCTAAAAGTTGTTTAGAGGCGCCATTTCAGTTTACCTGTCAGGAACATGTGTACAAAAAGTTTGAGTTTTTAATCTAACAATCAGATTAATTTTTTTAAATTGTGCTCATCTTAAATCTTATTCGCTATCTAATTTGTCGTTTTTAAATAAAGAAATTAAGCAAAAAAAATATTATCATAAATCATAAATGACTTAAGTTTTCACTTAAATTTTAACCAAGGCATTTACAATGCCTTTTTAGTCACATTTGAGAGCATATTAGAATGAAATTTCTTTATTTATATATATGATTAAAGTATGTAATACAAAAATTAGTAAAATTATCTTAAAATCAATATGAGTGACTACTAAATTCTGTGTCAAGTACAATTTTCATACGTATATATATTGTTTTGAAAATGTTGCCCTAATTACAGTTTTAATTTAGTTGGAAAAATCAAGGCTGAAATCAGAAAAAAAAAGAGATTTTTTTTCTAGCAACTAAAAAGAGGCTAGTGGTTATTGCCGTCTATTTGGAGTTTTTTTTTAAATTTAAAATACTTTTGCGCTTTAGAATTCTGACCTCAGCTTACTCTGACCTGAATGTATCTACCAAATCTTGTGAGGTTAGTTTTGCACTATGGCCAACAGAGTGCAGTAGGTGCAATGCATAAAATGTCAGGAACAATTGGTTGATTAACATCTTGTTTTCAACAGAGTTTAAAAGAAACCTAAACGTGGTTTTATAGCACTTTAATAAACAACATTCAAGCTGGTTACTCCAGTTGTGATAGAAATTTATTTATTTATTTTTTTTTGCTATAAATCCACATTTGCTATAAATTTGGGGGGTAGCAGGAAAATTCTGGAGTCAAAATGAAGCTGAGGGTTCCCTCATTCTTACTGTAGTAGTACTACACTATTCATTATCCTCATTAAAACATTCTAAAAATAGGGTTTCAATGTTTTTTTCTGAGGTGCTCCTCATAAACATAAAATTAAATCTGATGATATCTCAGGAACCGAACATGATTCAGTAATAAACTTGGTATCAAAATTAACCTTATTGACTCTGAAAATACTGTATGCATAACTCCACCAATAACACTTAGAATGTGTCTTAATGCCTTAATTGATGTGACAGGTCATTAATTTTGTCAAATCTGTTCAATAATGAAACTCGTTTTCTTGTTTTTTGGCACTGAATTCAGGACACCTGACCTCATGCTTTCTAAAAAGTTGTACTATTAGTCAAGTCAGTTAAACATCGTAGATCCAGAGACACAGGTGCTTTCAGAACTGATTTATTACTGACAGATTTAACTTTTCATTTCTTTGTAATAAAGCACACAGGTTAACTCATAATGCTCACTTAGCGGAGAAAGAAAAAAATGAGGATGAGTCTTGTTCATTTCTTTTGACTTCAGGGAGAAAATTTCTGACGGGTCGCTTAATGGACCGTGGAGACGAGTCGTTGCCTCTTTCAAGGTTAATGCTTTCTGAGTCGAGGAGCAAGTCCTAATGGAGCCTTTCAACGAACACACACACACAAACACACACACACACACACACACACACACACACACACACACACACACACACACCCCATACTAAGATATGGATTTCAGTAACGTGCACATGCCCGTCACACTCAATTTTAAGTTGAAATCAGGGTTGAGTTCTGGATTCTGATTGGTGATACAACGTCAAATCTTTTTCTGTAACAGCAGCTTGTTTTAATGTGTTTCCATAGTAACAGTGTCAGTCATTTGTAACAGTCAGAGGGTGAAGGTGTTACTTTGTGTTGAGGACAAAGAAATGTATGCTGTGTGGTTTCACAACAACAAAAGATGCCAGGCTGAATTTAAATTTTTTGCTTTAACTTTTTTGATAAAGTTTTGATAAAGGGACAATTGGCATCAGGATGTTTACAACTGTCATGGTGTCAGTTAGAACTTTCTGAATTAACATGCAGCATAACTGTAAACAGATAAAAAAATATATACTCACTCATCCTCTATAGTGCTTATGTTGTACAGGGTCGCGGGAGGCATTGGGGGACTAGATGAGGAGCACGCAGGATGGGGTACCAATCCATCGCAGGGCACGCACACACACACACACACACACACACACACACACACACACACACACACACACACACACACACACACACTACGGGCAATTTGGAAATGCCAATTGGACCAATCTGCATGTCTTTGGACTGTCAGAGGAAACAGGGTATCGGAATAAAACCCACCAAGCATGTGGAAAAAACTTCTCGGGTTACTTTGCTGTAACCCTGTTCCCTGAAAAGGCGGGAACGAGATGCTGCATGAAAATGCTATGATAACATCTTGTCATGTTGCCGGTTGTGAAGCATGTGTGTATCAAACACGCCAAATTTTGGCTTATATAACCTCGGTTAGGTGACGTCATCTGATTAGACGCATCTGGAGGTTATAAAAGGAGTAAACCGGAAACACTCCTCAGATTGATTTGTCTGAACGGACGTCCGGTCACGTAGGCAGTGCGGCATTGGGACACAGCATCTCGTTCCCGCCTTTTCAGGGAACAGGGTTACAGCAAAGTAACCCGAGATGTTCCCTTTCAAAGGCTCCACTCGATGCAGCGTGAAAATGCTATGGGAACGAGAATACCAACACCGCCGCACTGCAAGTGTCTGGACCCCAAGGTTGTGTAGCGTGTGCGCACAAGGCTGAGAAGGTCTCAGAACTATGCTTGGGCAGCTACCTCGGGGACATGTGAGCCCGGAGTAGCATAAACATTCAGACTATGAATGTAACAAATTTGTGCTGAGAGGGCCAACCCTCCGCGTCACACAATTGCTGCAGGAGAATACCTCCTGCTAGTGCAGAAAGAGGCGATCCCTCTGGTGGAGTGAGCCCTGATTCCTAGAGGCGAAGTGAGCCCACGTGCCTCATAGGAGAGGGCAATAGCATCTCTCACCCAATGTAGTGTGCGGCCCCAAAACATGTAAAGGCTGCTCTGACCTACGCCACTGGCTGATGCGGTGGCCGTAAATCTGAAGAGCACATACTGGACACAGTAAGTGAATTTTCTCCTGCTACGAAGCTGTACGTCGGAGGACAGAGGGCTTCAAAAACAATAGGGTGAATGTTGGGTCTTTATGGAACTTTCAGAAGATAGTTAGTGAGGATGCAGTTAAATACGTCCTGAGAGTACTAGGGACAACTTTTCCTGCAGAAACTCCAGCACTGAAACAATTCAGCAGTGGACTGGGTCTACCTGCTTAGCACACACTTGCTGCAGGGGAATACCTCTTGCTGATGCAATAGATGAGGTGATCCGCCTGGTTGAATGAGCCCTAATTCCTAGAGGCGAAGTGAGCCCACGCGCCTCATAGGAGAGAGCAATAGCATCTCTCACCCAGTCTAGTGGAGGCCGCCCCTCGGTTTTGGCCCCAAAACATGTAAAAGCTGCTCTGATTTACGCCACTGGCTAATGCGGTGGACGATCAGAAGATCACGTACTGGACACAGTAAGCTGACTCTAGTGGTTCAAAAGGGGTGTCAATTGGGCCTTCGAGGACAATAGCTAAAACCCACAAAAAAAGGGGTATTTTCCCCCAGTAACCCCATCGATCAGGACGTGGCAGGCTGAAATAGCAGTTACGTACGTCCTGAGAGTACTAGGGCACAAGCCCGAGGACAGCTTCTCTTGAAGAAACTCCAGCACTGAAGCAATTCGGCAGTGAACTGGGTCTACCTGCTTAGCACAGTCTTTCCTGCTCCGAAGCTGTAAAAGGCGGAGGACAGAGGCTTCAAAACAATAGGGTGCATGTTGAAATGGAACTCTCTGACGTGGCAGGCTAAATAGCAGTTACGTACGTCCTGAGAGTACTAGGCCACAACTTTTCTTGCAGAAACTCCAGCACTGAAACAATTCGGCAGTGGACTGGGTCTAACTGCTTTGTCATGCACGACTTTTCACATACATTCCTTCTGAGGGCAAAAGCTCTTCTAGAGGAAGGAGCCCTCTAGAAGCCCTCTAGTCTTAATTACGCCGGCTGGAAGACCAGCTTGACTTAGACTCCCAGGAGCAGAGCTATCAGGAAAATGAATAGAGACGTAACCTGGGCCACGTACGGGCCAAGGAGTCCAGACCCCTGGGGGGGGGGGGGGGGACATTTGCTGATCTTACGAGGCAAAGAGGTCCACCTCTGCTAGCTGAATCTCTCCCAGATTGACTGACTACTTCGGGGTGGGGTTTCCAATCCCCGTGTGTCAGAGCTTGACTGGACAGTGCAATTGCTCCTATTCATATGCCCTGAAATGTAAATCGCCCTGAGGGAGAGGAACCTACGTAGTACGCTAGCTGTATAGCGGCGCGAGCACAGTCCACCCTGGCGATAATATATGAGACTACTATAGTGTAGTCCATCCGCACTAGGACATGGTAGCCTCTCAACTGCTGGAGGAAGTGCTTTAGGGCCAGAAATAGAGCCATCATTTCGACATTGTATACATTGTGACTGTGACCATAACTAATTGCAATCTCTCCTCCTCTTCTCTTTCTCCCCCTCTTTCTCTTTCCTCTCTCCCCCTTTCTCCCCCTTTCACTCTTTCTCTCTCTCTGTCGAGCTACACATGTCGTTCCTGAGCTGCCAGTGATCCAGACTCCCTCTGCCCTCCGGACCTGTCTGATCCATCCTGGTGCCCCGTTTCTGGTTGGAGGTCTCGTCGCATGGATGCCCCGTGTGTCTCTTTGGGATGCGTCTGGTGTCTGGGGATGATTCTCTCTACTTAGAAGATGGTTCTGGCCTCGACTGGTGTTGTCAGCTGTTTCTCTGAGGACTTGACAATTCGATAGTTCAGGACTGGAACTTTCTACAAGTCTATCTGAGTCTCCAATAACTACTGGACTCCATTTTACATCAACTATTATAACATCAATTAACATCAACTATTATAGCTGAACCTAACACTTAACACTGTATAAATGCAGATCATTTCCTGCTATCTGTTTCACCCAGATGAGGATGGGTTCCCTGTTGAGTCTGGTTCCTCTCAAGGTTTCTTCCTATTACCATCTCAGGGAGTTTTTCCTTGCCACTGTCGCCCTCGAGCTTGCTCACCAGGGACTATCTGAACATTTTGATTCATACACATTCACATTCCATACAAACTTAAATAATTCTTTTGATTGTGTAAAGCTGTTTTGAGACAATGTCAATTGTTAAAAGCGCTATACAAATAAAACTGAATTGAATTGAATTGAATTTCGAGGCAATTGATGTGCCGAGCGAGAAGAAGGCCTCTCCAGCTCCCTTGGGCTGGACGGTCATCTAAGACCGCACCCCGGCCCGTGAGGGAAGCATCTGTCGTTAGCATCTGTGACGACAAGACGGACTTAGAGTGGGACCCAGAGTAAGAAACCGGGGTCTTAAACCACATAGGAAGGGTACGGAGCACTTGGCGCGTAACCTTTGTTGGGATTTGGTCCTAGTTTGAAATCCCGTCTTGGCCACAACTACTGTAGGAATGTTCTCATGTGCAGAAGGCCCAAAGGTGTCACCGTGGATACAGCTGCCATGAGAGCTAAGATTTCTGAAAGTGATGATCACTTTCTGGTCTAGCTTGATTTCCTTGTAGAATGGATTAGTTTTCTTTTGGGTTCTCAATCCTAGAACCAAGATGAGCTAGGACGACATGCTGATGTCGAAGCGCTAGCTACTGAGACTGGGCCAGCCAGTCGTCTATCCATGCATTTTATATATGTGTGGGTGAGGGAGCTAAGCTAAATGGAAGGACCCAATACTGGTAAGCTTCGCCCCCAAAAGCGAACCTCCGGTCTTTCCCTGTGTTGTGGCAATATTTCTACAGTATATGAAAGTAATCGTCCTTCAATCGATTGTCACAAATCAATCGCTTGGTAGGATTTGAGAGCAATCACTTTGACAGTCAACATTTTGAAACTGTCTTATTTATTTTAGATAGCGGTACAGCCTGCGAAATCTAAAAATTTGGACGCAGCCCCCCATTCCTCTGGGAACCAAGGAATACCGACTGTAGTAGCCTGACCACTGTCTGGTAGGGGAACATGTTCCATGGCCCTATTCCCCAGCAACTTCTGTCAGGAGATGCGTACTTTCCGGTTTCATGGAAGTGGAGACCACGCCATTTTGAAACGTGGAGGGTGATGTGAGAAATGAATCCTGTAGTTTTTCTACAGTGCTCAGTACCCAAGGAGATATACTTGGCAGTAGCTTCCACGCTGCCAGTTTCTCAGAAAGGGGCAAAGTTTCGGCGGCTTGGTTAAACGGGGGGGGGGGGGGGGAGTTAGATGTTCGGCATCCTGAAACATGGCAGGAAAAACTGAAGAACTAACACTTTATTGGAGACTGGTGTTGCCCGAAACACTAGCGGTGGCGGAACAAGAACACCGACCTCCTGGGGGTGTCAGGGAGAACTCTTAATTTTTGAAAGGAATTCTGTGTGCCTCTCCCCATTGGGGGGCCACCCCCATGGTCCTGGGCACATGAACCTCAGGGCTTCTTTGTGAAGAAGACAATATGCCAGTCTGACCTTTTTGAGGCGGATAGTGAGGCGCGTCGCACCCCAATCTTAACGAGGGGTGGCAGGCTCAAAAACACACTCCTTGTGTTTCACGCCTCGCCAGAGTCAGACCCGGTCGAGACTGGGTGGCCGACAGTCCCGACTCTTGAGCACGGCGAGGAAGGAATGTCCCGAAGGCTTGTTACAGATGTCGCCATTAAAAACCTGCGTTTCGAGAAAAGGGATCCCGTGACTTGCCGCGGCTTTGCGCGGCTGCGTGCGGGAAGCTGTGAACATGCCCTTCATTACCTGTAGGGGGCAGTCGTGTTTCAGTCTGAAGTATTGTGTGTCTACTGAAGCCGAAAATGTGTGCAAATTAAACTGCGCATGCGTGTTTGGAGTCGCTGTGCCCGCGCTGTGTATCAGTCGGTTGGGAAACATCACGGAGGTTACAACACGGCGTGGCTGCAGCTGGAGTTTGTCGTGTTCGAGGTAAGTTTAGCTTTCTTTTTTGGATGTGATTCTCGCTTTCATGACTCCCAATTAATGTTCATCTTAATCTCAGGACGTACAATTAGCAATTTCAGTTTTTAATAGTGTGGAGATTCACAAAACACCGTTTTCGTGTAAAAACCTGAACCTACGGAGCCCCCATGGGTCCTGTGGTAAATAAATAAATAAATAAAATAATAACGAACCGAGCGCGCGGATTAATACACCGAGATGTGTGTTTCTTACCCCCACCCCGTGTGAAAACGGCGTGTTCAGACAAAGGCTCACCAGTTAGATGCCATTTCTGAACAAACTGAGTCGTGTGTGTTAAAGCATTAAATGGTAAAAGAGCACTAGCAATAAACGTTTTTTTTTCTGAAGCCGAACTTTATTAATGAGTTACGAGTAAAGAACCTGTACATATGTTCATACAGTATTGACAGCAGCTCTAATTTACTGCGGTAAAGCCAGCCGCGGTTCAGAAAAACACGGTCAAGCCAGCCGCGATTGTTTTTAGTGCGCGCGCATATTACAGTGATTACGTTAGTTTCATGAACAACACAGAGAGAATGCCCCATATCTGAAAAATGCTGCAGTAAAATAGTTTCATATGTGGTGTGTATATAGTATGGGACGTCCTGAATAAGAACTGATCATTGTTTTTTTCTACTTATTAGAAATGGGGTCTTTATACCCCTTTAAAATGTAATAATGCCCCATATCTGAAAAATGCTGCAGTAAAATAGTTTCATATGTGGTGTGTATATAGTATGGGACGTCCTGAATAAGAACTGATCATTGTTTTTTTCTACTTTTTTTTTATCATATAATGTGTGTACATTATATGGGATAAAAACTGACCATGGCGTTTTATACTTACTAGAATTTATTTTTTCATAGGTCTCTGAAGTGAAATAAAGGCATTTTATTTAACTTTTTTTCCCCATTGTGAACATTTGTTTATTTGACCTCTCTTCCAAAGCAGACGTTAATCCTCATTATAGAAAACATTCATTGAAGAATAACTGCTACTTTTGAACAGTAAAACAAAATAAAAATCAATTCTGGTATTTAGAAAGACTAAATACATTATTTTGTCTGTTTTCTACGAATTCTGCTGTAACTTATCTACATAAAACAATTATTTGAATGGTGAATATTTAAGAAAAATATTGTAACAGACAACCGTCAAAGTCACCAATAAATAACACGGATATTAAAGCAGAAATGCAAATAAATAAGCAAGTAAAAATTGACGAGCATGTTGTATTATCTCTCAGTCCTGGGCGTCTAAATGAAAAGCGTTCTGAAAGCGCGTTGTCTCTGTGTCGGTCCTGAAACTACCGTAATCACTGTAATATGTGCGTACACTAAAATCAATCGCGGCTGGCTTGACCGTGTTTTTCTGAACCGCGGCTGGCTTTACCGCAGTTCTAATTTGTCTAAATCGCATTGCAGACAATAAAAATAAGTCGAGTCATCCTGTGACCCTGCATGCTTAATCTTTGCACACATGATTCTTGCTTCTCACTTTTTCCTTAATCCCTCACTGTTCTATCTTGTATTTTCTAACGGTGTCAGAAACTTTGTGTTAGTAGCACTGCTTGACATGCTTGATGCCTTCCTCTTTTGTAATTTGCTTTGGATAAAGGCAAACTTACAAAAGATGAAGAAATGCCTAAGTGTAGTTGTACGAATAAAAGATTATGTAATGATACAATGTAAATATTTTCACAGAAACAAAGTGTAAAGATGAGACGTGAATCTGAAGAGGATCTCTTTGATGATTGCCTGGTAAAGCATTGTTTTCTTATTAATTATACAATTTATTAATACCTTGAATATAGTGTTTGTTGTACACTGTAAAAAAATTCTTGCTACTCCAACTAAAAAATTTTTAGTGACCTGTTGCATCTAAAATTTTTAGTTGGCTCAATTTAAGTTGTATCAACTATTTTGTTTTTGCTGTGCTGATTACCTCTAAATGTACACACAAATTGAAATAAAACATTCTGTCAACTAAATGTTCTATGCTGAATAAACATGCCTAGTTAGGCCAACAAGCAGTCTCAAATTGAAATATAATGTTGTGTCAATTAAATGTTCCAAGTTGACTGAAAGGTATATTTTGAATTGGAAATTATGCTTGCATAATTATAAAATTAACATCTTAAAGTTTACTTGAGTAGGTTATTCACTGTGGCCACATTTCAAATAACATGACACATTCTTCTAAATTTGAATATTTTTTTAAATGTAAACTTTAAACACCTGTTAAAGACTAGCAACATTGATTAAGTGCAATCCAGCTACTCTTTCAACAAATAAACAAATGCTGCATTGTTATAACAAAATATGCAAATAACATTCCAAAATGCAAGAATGAAACTGTGCCCTTAACATTCATGTTACAAAGCTTACTAATATCACACTCAGTCAAAACAGTATACTGGATAAATAGACTTCTGCTTTGAGGAACAAAACATACTGATATTTCTCAGTAAAAACGTGCAGTGGCTTATTTGAAAATAAAATATTTGCTTTAACTCAGAAATGGTTTAAGATATAAAAAAAAAAAATGTTGTGAAATAATTTTGCCAAGCTCCAAGATTGTTTGCAGATGCAGTAAGCACTGTTTCCCAGATATTCTCCCTAATACCTGAAATACAAAAAGAAAAATATATGAATAACTAATTAAGTAACCGTTTGTAGTTCAAAACCATTAAAAATCCTAGACAAAAAAATGTCCGTTTAGTCATTATAACCGTTTTCAGACACTATAAGGTTAATGAATGATGAAGGAGTGAGAACATTAAGCTCCCTCAGTGGCCGTCTTTTTCAAATAGCCTTTGAAATTATCAGTCATTAAAATGAATAAAATGTATGTAACGTAATTAAACTTTAGCGGTTTCATAGATTAACATTAATGTCAATGTACATACCATCTGAAAAAAAAATGCGTTAGGAGCTGAAACGAGTGCTTTGTCAGATAACTACTGTACCACGCCAAATTATATAAATAAACACTCGAAAATATAATGTTCTAAAGCTTGCTGCTGGATAATATATATGTTATAAAGCTAAAATTGCTAATTACTTTGCAGGACAGTTAGTTTCCATGAAGTACTCACCATTTCGGGAGGAAATAGCGGGAAGTTCGAAAATTCTGGAAGAACGCTTTTGCGCATGCGCAGAGGTCCCTCTTGTTCGTCCAACATAAAATTGTTTGTGTGCAGTTAAATGTTTCATGAACACAGTTTTATTCGTTGCCTCGACGAAACTTTCGTAGTTGAGTAATGAAATTTATACAATCATTGAGAAAACATATTTTTCTTTTTTGACACCAGCATTATATTAGCCCAACATATATTTCTTTGTTCCAACAACTATTTTCAGGATTTATTTTTTACAGTGTATTGGACAGAAGCATATAAATGCAAATGATTATATAAATATAAGTAATTATTGAACGAATTTTCATGTTTGGACTAACCCTTTAAATACAAACTCAGCATTCATCATAGGATTTCCTGACACTGTAAAGCCATCTCATGCCATGTTTTACTGATGCAAGATTAGTGCTAAAGCAATTTAACCCAAGTTTAACAATATGAAGTATATGAAGTGATGGTCATTTTTTTATTATCATTTATTTTTATTATTATTTTTTTCTCAATGAAGTCAGCACAGGTTGAAGCAATTCAGATTTTTTTTTGTTTCTCAAAATAAATGATTTATTTTCTTGTAAATTTTATGCAGGGGGACAGACGAAGTGACACCTTCTTAAAATCCTTGTCGTCCGTGCTGTTGAAGGGGAAGAACCGGTTGGTGTATCCATAATCCTTGAAGGAGAGGCTATTTTCAGAAAGTTCTTCTAGAACTTGATGGGATTAAGCTATCACCAAAAGTGCAAGCTTTAAAGATGAAGTTATCATCTTAAAACATTTGATTTGGCTTGACTACAAGTGTTTACATGTTGTGTTTACATGTTCAGCTTAAAATGTTTTCATGCATTAAGGTTTCAATGGCATACTTTTAAGTGCACTAGTCCAGAGTGCTGATTTGAAAGTTGCAACTTCACTGCTTCAGAGGGCTATTACGTTTTAACGTTTATTCTACAGTTTGTTTAATGTATTTTCTGCTGCATTTTATTTCTAAATGAATGCTGTATTTTATTTATTTATTATTTTACACAATTTTGTTTAAAACAAGTATTTCAGGCCCTGGTGCCGTGCAGTTTTTTTCTATGGATGCAAAATTTAGCTGAATGCACTTTTATTAAAAAGACAACTTGGATCTAGACTGTGAATGTCACAAATATTTGGTAATGTTGGTGAATAAACTGTTTAATTATATTTTAGTTGTGTGATTTATGACAGATATAGATGAAATAATTACTTAAGTTTCTTTCCAAAACATAAATTAGCAATGTTTACATTATTATAGGGAGTAATATAAATTGATAAAACCAAGTAAGGGAAAATCTCACAAAACAAAATGATAGTAATTTCATAAAATCAAGGTTCCTGCTGATACAACAATGCATTAACTTTAGATTTATTTAAAATAATCAAGTAATTTGTGCATTAAGTATAATTATGTAACTTTTACTTGATTTATTTTATTGTTAATTTAATTAAGTAGATTTTACCTGACAATTACGGGTGAGTTTGTTTGTAGCATGCAGTAAAGTGTATGTGACACAAAAATATATATTTGTAATATCGTGCAATCTCTGCTATCCGCTAGCAAACTTGAGCGATTCTTTTATTTTTTATATAATATAAATTATGTTTACAGTATAAACTTTCTATGTACGGGTCCAATCAGAAAAATTTAACCAGAAAACAGCATATTACATTGATTACATTGTCCTGAGGCTGGACAATGGAATAAACTGTGGGATAAACTGTAGAACTGAACAGAATTTTTTTTTCCATGTGACTTGAAAAGCCTTCCATCTAGTTAAATATAAATATTAAAACTCTGATCATGTTATCTAGTTTAATTTCGTGTTTTCGCTACATAAATAAGACAGTAGGTTCTCTATTCAACCCCTTAAAATTTCAAATGTAATCTAAAAATGGCCTAGCTTGTACAGGCTACTATACGATCATCAGCAGTCGGCACCCCGCTGTAACCAGCAGATCAAAGGAGCAGTTATCGGCTGACACGTAGCCTTCTGAGTTTGGAGACCCACAGAACCCCCACTGTAATTCCCCCATCTCACCTTTCATTCACATAAGGTGTGAAGTTATCAAACCGGTTTCCGGGAATGGGGTAGAATTGGGGGGTTTTAAAACAAACGAGCAGGCGTCTCTGCCTAAAATGTTTTTCGCCAGCAAAACACCTTTCTCCTCTCTCTCTCTCTCTCTCTCTCTCTCTATCTATCTCTATCTATCTATATATATATATATATATATATATATATATATATAGTTAATTCAGGGCTATTTATGATGGAGACACCTTTTTACGTTTTAAATATGTAAAACCTCCGCTGTGTGTATTCATTCACAGGCTGCAGCGCGCGCACAGAGAAATAGGAGACTGTGGTGTATGAGTGGATTGGAGAGAAGAGAGCTGTTCAGTTACTATAAAATATATATATATATATATATATATATATATATATATATATATATATATATATATATAAACATAATATGATCTTTTTGAGTTATAATGTTTTTTTTAATTATTCATAAGAAAACCTTTCAGTTTTGTAAATATTCTAGTTATAGTGTGTTATGTTTTTCTTTAGGTTAAACGGTTTTGAGAATTAGACCATCCAGCTAAGATAAATATTATGTCGTTGATTGATAAAATCTGGATTAAGGATAATTTATTTTATTTTATTTGTATTTTTCACCTCCCCCCCCCCTGAGGGATTGCCACCTTATTGTGGTCAGGGGGTTTGCGTGCCACAGTGACCTTAAGAGCTATACCAACAGGAGCTTAGTCTTTGGAGGTGGGGGATGCATGTTGAAATGCAGACTTTTTAACCCAAGACTATATAAGTTTTTACAGTACTTAGATAAGGGGGAATCAAAAACTGCCCCCAAAAATGCAAGTTTGAAAAACCCACTCTCACATCACCTAACACACACACAAATTATTTGCAAACCGGTTTCGCTGACACTTTGAGTGTAATTCATAAATTTACTGAACATATTCAAATAAACACACCATACGGCAAATAAATCATCTCAAAGCGTTTATTTTTTGGGTCATAAATGCAGTGTTCATTTACATTCCTGTGTGTCCATGTTACGTCAGAGGACATGCGCCGATGTTTATCACACATTCCAATAAGAGAGATTACTCACTCCCAAAGGTTTTTTGCGCCGTATTTCGATTTTTAAAAAAGTTGCTCATTTTCACCACGAACACGGATGAGTCTTCGGGTTTCCTCAGCCGTCCATATACAGAATATAAATTACAAAACTGTGGTCACGTTGCAATAAGTAAGAATAGTGTAAGCAAAACAATAGTGTATGGCCGTAAGCAAAACAAACAATGCGTTATCAAATGCTCGGCAAAATGCCGTGCTACTGAACTTTCATATTTGTTTGTAGCATGCAGTAAAGTGTATGTGACATAAAATATATATTTGTAATATTGTGCAATATGTGCTATCCGCTAGCAAACTTTAGCGATTTTTTTTGCAAACGTTTCTTTACAGAACATCACCATAAACACAGACACAAGACTAAAGGTAATATACTGTTAGGAGTTTGTTATTCTGCCCTCTGCTGTTCTTTCTGGATACTTGCTTGCCTTTCAGGTGGGTGTTCCTCCAGGTAATTCACCGGATGCTGCGGTTGGCTCATCTCCTCAACCAACCAGAATAAAAGGACCACCCCAAACTCCTTTCAGATGCCTTTGGTGCCACTGTGTGTGTCTCTCTGTTAAAGTTGATCTTTGTATATTCGAGTTTCTTACTAAAGAGAATTATTAGTCTGACTGTTGATGTGACCTTAAGCCTGTTTTCGACTACGAGTTTGGATTCTGTTTTGGATTTGTTAGCCATCGGTTTATATTGTAAATATTGTTGTAAATATTGTAAATACTTTCATCATATTAAGGGCAGTAGGAGGTTGATGCCATTTCTTTTGTTGTATATATTTAGTACTCTGTTTTTGGTTAGGGAGTTAGGGAAGCCTTGTGTATCTTGTTTTATTTTCTTTTGACTTAGAAATTTAGTTCTTTTTAAAAGAAGACCATTTTGTTTATTATTTTGGCCTTGTCAACCTCTGAAGTTTGTAACCCTTATCATTTTGTCTAGCAATAAAAAGAAACACAATTTCCTAATCCCTTTGGTAGTGAGACTCCTTCACTCACCTTTTGCTACGACACAGACCCCTAGACAGTCGTAACAAAATTGGGGGCTCGTCCTACTTTTTCTCTAAAGGAAAACAAAACTCATAAAATTCGGTTTATATCTTTCTATGTTTGCATTTGCCTAGTGGTTTTGCCTAGTGGTTTTCATTTTAAGGAGGAGGGAATTGGAAATGACTTCGAAATTTGAATTAGATCAATTTGCGATCCAGCCATCAGCACAGAAATTGGATATCTGCCGCAAAGATGATTTGCTCGCTATTGCAGATTTGTTTCGGATTCAGGTTTCTCGTGGTGCAAGGAAAGCAGAAATAAAAGGAGTGATCTATGAGCATTTGATTGAGCAGGGGGTTTTACCTCAGGAACGCGAAGAAGCGGGTGTTGCATCTGAAATGTCAGCTTCCGCAGGTGAGGGGAAGGAGGAACCCAAACCCACGGAGCTGGCTAGCATAGATCCTGCTAATCTTCCATCTCCTAGTAACCCTTTTCTGGCAATCCGATTGAAAGAGCTGGAGTTAGAGCTGAGCAGACAGCAGTACCAGAGTCAACTGTTGCAGGTGCGGGTGGTTGAAATGGAAACTCAGCGAGCAATCAGGCTCAAGGAGTTGGATCTGGAGCTAAAGGCTCAACAACCAACTCACTTCCCTGCTGCGGAGGCGCCCAGGGTGAATGTGCCAGTCTCAGCTCCCGTCAATGCTTCCACTCCGAGTCCCGTTCCTACACCACGATCACCTTTCCAAGTAAGTAACTCAGAATTTGATATTAGTAGACAAATTGCTTTAGTTCCATTGTTCCGTGAGAGCGAGGTTGACACTTATTTTAATGTATTTGAGCGTATAGCAGCTACTTTGAAATGGCCGCGGACTGTTTGGCCACTCTTGTTACAATGTAAACTCGTCGGAAAAGCGCAAGAAGTCTGTTCTGCTTTAACACTCGAACAAAGTTTGAATTATGATGAAATGAAGAATGCTGTGTTGCGCGCTTATGAGTTGGTGCCTGAAGCCTACCGGCAGAAATTTCGCAATCATGTGAAAACCACTAGACAAACGTTTGTAGAATTCGCACGCGATAAAGCCAATTTGTTTGAGAAGTGGTGCGCAGCGAGCAAAGTTATTACGTTTGAACAGTTAAAGGAGTTAATGCTGGTGGAGGAATTTAAAAATTGTCTTCCCGAAAGAATTGTGATTTACTTAAATGAGCAGAAAGTGTCTTCTCTGTCTGAAGCGGCGGTATTTGCCGATGAGTTTGTACTGACTCATAGAGTCGTGTATTCGTCACCCACGAAACGAAATGTTTCCGATCGTGTTCGTAACATTAGTCCTAATGATGCCACAACAGGATCAAAGAAGGCGCAAGGGGCTGATAATGATGAAACTCGCGAGTGTTTTTACTGCCATGAAGTGGGACACCTCATCGCTGTCTGTCCCTCTCTCAAGCGTAAAACTACCAGGAAAACAAACGCGCCGAAAGGCGTTGCTTTGGTTGAACGTTCCCTGGTTACTACTGCGCCAGCAAATGCTACTGATGTGTTTGAGCCATTTATTGTGGACGGTGTTGTGTCACTTAGTGAAGACTCTGAAATGAAAAATGTTCGTATCCTTCGTGATACTGGTGCGAGCCAGTCTTTAATTTTAGAAAGTGTGTTACCATTTTCAGAGCAGTCAAGCTGCGGTTCGAGTGTATTGCTGCAAGGTCTTGGTTTGACAGTTGTTAAAGTTCCTCTGCACAATGTACATTTGCGCTCTGGTATTGTGTCGGGGAGAGTTAAACTGGCTGTTTGTGTAGAGTTACCAGTTGAAGGTGTAACACTCATTTTGGGGAATGACTTGGCTGGTGACAAAGTTTTTTGTTTACCAGAAGTGGTAGACGTTCCGGTTGCATTCGATGGTCATGATGATTTGCAGGAAGAATTTCCAAACGTGTTTAGCACGTGTGTAGTAACTCGAGCACAGGCTCAAAAGTTTAAAGACACTGTTGACCTGTCACAAACCTTTTTGAATGAAGATAATTCAGAGAAATCTGATATAGTAGAGCTAAAAATGTATGCACTACCTAATGTTGATTTACCGTGTGAGCGAGCTACGTTAATGGAGGCACAACGTACCGATCAAACTCTCTCTCATTGTTTTGCAGCAGCTGTCGAGCAGACCGTTTTTCCAGAACACCCCGTTGCCTATTTTGTTGAAGAGGGTGTGCTGATGCGCAAGTGGTCGCCAAATCGTGTCAAAGATGACTGGGGCACTGTTTTTCAGGTAGTGGTTCCAAAACCTTTTAGAGAACAGGTGTTGAGTGTAGCGCATGACCATGAACTTTCTGGACATGTAGGTATTCGAAAGACATACGATTATTTATTGAAGTATTTCTTTTGGCCATCAATGAAATCTGATGTAGTAAAATTCTGTAAATCGTGCCATGCTTGTCAAATGGCAGGCAAACCCAATCAGGTGATTCCCCCAGCCCCACTGAAGCCAATACCAGTGATTGGTGAACCTTTCGAGCGGATTATAATTGACTGTGTTGGGCCATTGCCTAAAACAAAATCTGGAAATTTGTATCTGTTAACTTTAATGTGTGCATCAACTAGATATCCTGAAGCGATTCCTCTCCGTTCACTTAAAGCTCATGCGGTTGTGAAAGCGATCATTAAATTTTTTACGACTTTTGGAGTACCTAAATGCATTCAGTCGGATCAAGGAACCAACTTCATGTCTAAAGTGTTCGCTAAGGCAATAAAAAAGTTAAACATCATGCATCAAGTATCAACTGCGTTTCATCCTCAGTCACAAGGTGCACTTGAACGGTTCCACCAAACACTCAAGTCTATGCTCCGAACTTTTTGTGTTGAACAACCGAAAGAATGGGATGAGGAAATTCCCCTTCTGTTGTTTGCCATTCGAACCACAACTCAAGCGTCGCTCGGATTCAGTCCGTCAGAGCTGATCTTCGGACACACAGTGCGCGGTCCTTTGAAAATTTTGCAGGAGCAAATGTTGTCCCTTACTCACCAAGCCCCCGTGAAAAACGTCCCAGAATATGTTAGTTCTTTTCGCGAAAAGCTACACGAAATGTGGAAACTGGCAAAACGATCGCTTGACTCGGCACAAGAACAAATGAAATGTCGTTATGATCAAAAAGCTGTCCAACGTTCATTTTGTGTCGGAGATAAAGTTTTAATCTTACTACCTGTGCCTGGTGCAGTACTGAAAGCTAAATTCACTGGTCCCTATGAAATTAGCGAAAAATTGAGTGATATTAATTATGTTGTTTCCACTCCTGAACGTAGGAAGAAGTCGCGTGTCTGTCATGTCAATATGCTCAAAGCATATGTGACCCGTCACGATTCGGTGGAGAAGCGTCCTGTTGTCACTGTTGCAGCAGCAGTGGCGTCCCTTGCCGAATACTCGCCAGAAAATGATGATTTGATGATGAATAGCGCCATGTTCACTACTGCCCGTTTGTCTAACTCAGAAACTTTGTTGAATCTTTCTTCCAAGTTATCTCACTTATCAATTTCCAACCAAGCTGATATTAGAAACTTGATTCAGAGTTATCCAACCTTGTTTGGTGATTTTCCTTCAATGACACAAGTGTTAATGCACGACATTGATGTCAGTTCACATGCGCCTATTAAGCAAAATGCTTATCGGGTAAATCCAGTTAAGAGAGAACTTATGAAACAAGAAACACAGTATTTGCTTGAACATGAGTTGGCTATCCCGAGTTCTAGTCCCTGGTGTTCTCCATGTCTTATCGTGCCCAAATCCGATGGGTCGTCACGATTTTGTACAGACTACAGGAAAGTAAATTCGGTTACAAAAGCTGATTCTTTTCCCATGCCACGCATGGAAGATTGTGTCGACCGAGTCGGGAACGCAAAATTTGTAACGAAACTCGACTTGCTAAAAGGATATTGGCAGGTGCCCCTTTCAGCGCGTGCATCTGAGATTTCTGCGTTTGCCACCCCTGATGTGTTCCTACAATATCGGGTTATGCCTTTCGGACTTCGAAATTCGGGTGCCACTTTTCAACGACTTATGTCTATCGTGTTGTCTAACATGTCTAATTGTGAGGCTTACTTAGACGATGTTGTGTGTTATGATAATACATGGAAAGATCATCTTGAAACCTTGCGTGGAGTCTTTGAGCGACTTAAAGCTGCTAACCTTACTCTGAACTTGGCTAAGTGTGAATTTGGATGTGCTACTGTCACATATTTGGGTAAAGAGGTCGGAAGTGGTAAAGTTCGTCCTTTGAATTCGAAGGTTGAAGCAATCCTTCATTTTTCAGTTCCACAGAACAAAAGAGAGCTGCGACGATTTCTTGGAATGATCGGGTATTATCGCTGTTTCTGTAGGAATTTCTCCGTAGTTGCCGGTCCCCTAACAGGACTGCTCCGAAAAGCAGTCACATTTAAATGGTCTACTGAATGTGAATCTGCATTTAATGCTCTAAAGTTGTTGCTGTGTACAAACCCTGTGCTTGTTGCCCCTGATTTTGAAAAGCCATTTTTATTGGAAGTTGATGCTAGTGGTAGCGGTGCTGGTGCTGTACTATTACAGGTCGGGAATGATGGTTTAAATCATCCTATCAGTTTTTTTTCAAAAAAGTTCCTGAAACATCAATTAAACTATAGTACCATCGAAAAGGAAACCCTTGCATTAATTTTTGCTTTGCAACATTTTGAAGTGTACATTGGTTCCACTGTACAACCTGTCAATGTTTACACCGACCATAATCCATTGATATTTCTCCAACGCATGTCCAATGCCAACCATCGTCTCATGCGCTGGTCATTAATTTGTCAAGGTTACAATTTGAACATTTGTCATAAAAAGGGTACCGACAATGTGATTGCTGATTCTCTATCCCGTGTTAATTAGCATTTAAAACATAATATGTTTTATTTTATGGATGGGGGTGTTAGGAGTTTGTTATTCTGCCCTCTGCTGTTCTTTCTGGATACTTGCTTGCCTTTCAGGTGGGTGTTCCTCCAGGTAATTCACCGGATGCTGCGGTTGGCTCATCTCCTCAACCAACCAGAATAAAAGGACCACCCCAAACTCCTTTCAGATGCCTTTGGTGCCACTGTGTGTGTCTCTCTGTTAAAGTTGATCTTTGTATATTCGAGTTTCTTACTAAAGAGAATTATTAGTCTGACTGTTGATGTGACCTTAAGCCTGTTTTCGACTACGAGTTTGGATTCTGTTTTGGATTTGTTAGCCATCGGTTTATATTGTAAATATTGTTGTAAATATTGTAAATACTTTCATCATATTAAGGGCAGTAGGAGGTTGATGCCATTTCTTTTGTTGTATATATTTAGTACTCTGTTTTTGGTTAGGGAGTTAGGGAAGCCTTGTGTATCTTGTTTTATTTTCTTTTGACTTAGAAATTTAGTTCTTTTTAAAAGAAGACCATTTTGTTTATTATTTTGGCCTTGTCAACCTCTGAAGTTTGTAACCCTTATCATTTTGTCTAGCAATAAAAAGAAACACAATTTCCTAATCCCTTTGGTAGTGAGACTCCTTCACTCACCTTTTGCTACGACACAGACCCCTAGACAGTCGTAACAATACATACAATGAAAACTTGTCATAAAAATCTTGTCACAAAAATGACTTAACATTTATGGGTCTGTTTGCTCGAGTGAGCAGCCATGTTGAAAACTTCGCTTAGCCCTTCGTTTGAAGTGAGGTCCTGAAAAATCTTCGTTTGGAGGGCTATCTGGCCCTCCCCCCCTCCCCCTACACCTCCAACCAAAAGAGAAATGAGACACCACTACCCCTGCACGTGAACGCGTCAAATGGAAGAGTAGGGGGAAGGGTTGGGATTCAGCCTTAATATTGGAGCAATAAAATTTACTTAAAATCTGTGTCCAAATTGTTATGAGGATTTTATCAAGTAAATCTTACAAGTTCTTTTTTTCAGTGCATGGGTGAACACGATGTTTTAAGAATTTAATTATATATATATATTTATTGTGTGTGTGTGTGTGTGTGTGTGTGTGTGTGTGTGTGTGTGTGTGACCGGTGCAACTCACACGTCCTATTCCATTGTCATTCATACTGCCGTAGTTTTTAGAGCCCTAAAAAAGCATTCGCTAGTAAGTAAGTAAATAAAAGACAAATGAATAAATAGTTTTAAATTATATATATACAGGGGCGTAGATTTAGGGTGGACGGAGGGGATGTGTCCCCACCAATATCCTCCGACCATTGAAATGTCCCCACCAATAATTTAATCCACTTTTTTTTAAATCGTTCTGTCAACATTAACCTAGACACGCAGAAAGGGATAAATCACGTTCTCTCCTTGAGTCCTCCCGCCCCCAAAACACATATGAACATTTTGATTGGCTGTGCCTTTCCCTGCCATCATGTGATAGACGATTGGCTGCGTTCAGACACAAGCAGCGCCAAATGCAGTGGACTCACATTCAGTACAGCAGGCCAGGTTATAGTCTGTGAATACGGACGTAAAACTAACAGCAGATTAAACAGCTAAATGTAAAAGTATAAATATGATCCCTGTCAGTCTCCTAATCTAGTGACTGTTTGTCAGAAATCAGTATTGTGAAAGAAATTGATAAACTAATATACTAATATTGCCATATGGCTAGAATTTTGTTGACACCAATAGACAATCCACTTCAGAAAAATAGTTTTTAAAATGCATTCACTTACTTGGCGAACATTAATGATTTGATTCGAGGTTTGCACACTAAGACTCAGAAAAAGTGAAATAAAATGATTGCTGTTTAAATGGCATGTGTTTATCCTGTTTTGTCAGGTAACAGAACCTAAACACCTGTGCTGTATATCAGACAGCGATGGAGAGAGTGTAGATTACACACAGGTGCTCTCTAGTCATTAGCACTCATCAGGCAATGTCTATGGCCAACTGACTGCACTCAGACCAAAGGGGGCTGAATAATTACACACACCCCACTTTTCAGTTATTTATTTGTAAAAAAAAAAATGTTTGAAATCATGTATGATTTTCGTTCCACTTCTCGCGTGTACACCACTTTGTATTGGTCTTTCACGTGGAATTCCAATAAAATTGATTCATGTTTGTGGCTGTAATGTGACAAAATGTGGAAAAGTTCACGGGGGGCGAATACTTTTGCAAGCCACTGTAGTTGTCCTGAGATTTAACATTGTTACCAATAATAGGCTGAGGCATTCTCTGTCCATGCTCATAAGGAATCCCTCAATGTTTTTCAATTAGGGGACAGAAGCAGATCAGCCATGTTGTAGTTCAGGTGAAGAGGCGAGTTCACAGGAGGTCAATCTGAATGTTGATTATACAGTATATAACATATAATATGTGTGCGTGTATTATACATGTTGATTATACTAATATTTAGCATTATGAGGAGTGATAGGCTGAGGATGTAAGTGATTCATTAGTGTTTTTGGCAAAAGTTTTGAACTGACATTTCACTTTTTTGTCACGCTATTTCATCAGGTGGCAATGCTGTCCGGTCCTAGTGCAGTCAGAGGGGAAGAGTTAGGGTCAAAGCCATTGTTCACCCCCAAAAAAACTTTACTCACTATTTACTCCTTAAGTGGTTCCAAACTTTAATGATTTTCTTTATTTTGTTGAATACAAAATAAGATATTGGGGAAAAAAGCTGAAAACATTGACTTCCGTAGCAGGAAAAACAAATACTATGTAAATCAATGATTACAGGTTTTCAGCATTCTACAAAATATCATCTTTAGTGTTTATCAGAAGAAAAAAAGAACAGCCTGGACAATATTGATGTCAAACAAATATGCCAGCAGTTTATTTTTGTTAACGAGAGGTGAAGGCATGTTTTTGTCTCCTTCATATAGGAGCAATAGGCATTGAGCTGTTGTGTGGTACTCTACCTAGTAGTTCATGTTTAGATGTAATCTACTTTTATATATATACACAGATGATTGAGATGTTTCATTTGCACTAGGGCTCAATAAAGAATAGTTTTTATTTTATTAAAGACTATCTTTTTGTCAGTTATGAAACATTCCTTTAACTTTACACTATTCCTTAATTTAACTTAATGAAAGTTGGGGGATGGGGTATTAGTTGGAGTCATAGGTAGCAAACCTACGCCCTTGTGTGTGTGTGTGTGTGTGTGTGTGTGTGTGTATGTGTGTGTATATATGGAAATATAATTAATATTTTCGTGTTTAATTACAAAAAAAAAACATTTTAATGGTTAGTGATTGTTGCAGACATTTACACTATTTTTGAGAACTATTAAGTTCTCCTTCAACGTGTCATAGCCGATAACTGCCCCTTTGAAGCCTTTGAATGGTGTTAAAAATACTTGCAAAACAAGTATTGCAGCCATACATTGGAGGGAACTTCTGAGGTGGTCAGTGATTGATGGCACGGTCGGTCGGAGGGGGTTGTGATCACACCTATAGATCTTTTGTTCTAGGCTATCGGTCAAATATCTCTCCACTTGGAAGCAAAAACATGCAAGGGATTTCAGCATCTCGACGCACATACTAAGCTGTTTATAAAGTAGACACTGTTTGTTTTTTCATTTTGTAATCTTTCCCGTGTTTACTGTGTACTGTACAATGTATATTCATTTTTTAATGAATTACTGTAAATAAACTACACATTCCGTTGACTTACCAGAAATGACTTTTCTGTTTTTTTGTGTGTGCTAAACTAAACTTCAGGGTCAAAGTAATAGCGATTTTATTTGAAAAGTATTATATATTTACAATGCTGATAAGTTCAAGCTTAGATTCATATATAAACTGCTTCAAAGTCTTTCCACCCCGTGACCGCTGAAATCCGACAGACGCAGGGCTCAAGGGAGGTGTGTCTGTGTGTGTGTGTGCTTGTGCGCTGTAGCCTGTCCTACACTCTAAAAAATGCTGGGTTGTTTTTTCTACCCAAACGCTGGGTTGCCGCTGTTGGGTCATTTTTCTGGGTTATTTTCAGATAACCTTTCTAAGGTTTCTTTCATGGTGGAATACCTCCAGCAGGCTGAAGTGTCGAGGCCGTACCCCTACATCCTGACGTTGGGAGATAATGACCAGCACTGCTCTCAGTAATGTTGCTATGAAATAGCGAGGCCTACCTGAAAAGTCATAGACAGTGTTTGTATGTTAAAATGAGACCAGGGCTGGATAGTTTTGTTCTGCAGAAAAGATATCTTAAGTCACAGAGAGATCCTGCTCTGTAGAAGCTGCCTCAGTTTATTTGTGCAATTACTCCATTCTGCTCTTATCAGTAATAGTATAGTAATGATGTCACTGTTGATTATCTGTTCTTGTGCTTTTGAAAAATAAATGTTTTTTCTAAGAACATTTAATAGGATGTTGTTTATTGCATATATGTATGTTTTTTTTGTAATAGACCAGTATATCAAAGTAATTTAACTGTTTAATAGACATGGGTGTTTTTTTTTTTTTTTTTACAGATTCACTGTAAAACATGAAAATAATAATAACCTATTTGTGAGGTAGAAATAACCCAATTCTACCTCACAAATAGACCAATTTATGTGGTGGAATTAACCCAGCATTATAGTTTAAATATGACCTAGCACTTGGATTGAATATTTAACCCATCTTGTTGGGTTAAACAAATAACCCATCTTGCTGGGTTACATTAACCCAGCATTAAGTTAGTCCTATATTTACCCAGCAGCTGGGTTAAAAACAACCCAGACTGGGTTGTTTTTAACCCAGCATTTTTTAGGGTGTATTTTCAGCGGATTTTTCCGCTACCGCAGATCAGTTTATCAACTTGTAATATATACATTTTAGGAATATATTAACATGTGCAGACATTTAAGGGTGCGCTGCCCTCTCTTGCCCCTGCGTAGAGCACACACACACACACACACACACACACACACACACACATCTATCTATCTATTATATAAATACACATTTGGAATCTGCATCTACATTTTCTGTTACAAGTATAGAATTAGGTTCAGCTGAGACTCATGATCAATGGTGTTAGGGTACTTATGTAGTGATAATTAGTTTCAGCCAGATCATTAAAACTAACAATGGACTATGACACTCTTGAGAGGGGATATGAAGGTGTTATTCATTTATTTATTCTCTACAAGGGTGCGAACAACAGTACAGACCAAACTATAACTTTCTCTTATACTACTATAAAAATTCTAAATATAAACAAAATACAGCTTTTTTTCCTCAGAGGTAAATGGAAAAGTGAAGTTGTTCAGCTGTTTACTGTCACTGCAGCTTCTTCAAAGTCTTCCCACTCCGTGACCACTGAAATCCGACACGACACCATGTTAGGCTGCGTCTTGACTCATTTGTATACCGACGGTGATTGGATGTTTCCCGAGGGCTCAGGGGAGTGTGTGTGTCTATGTGTGTGCGTGCGCGCGGGTACTTGTTCTACTGTTATAAAAACTCTAAATATAAACAAACAAAATACAGCTTTTTTTTCAGAGGTAAACGGAAAAGTGAAGATGTTCAGTGTCACTATGCAGATGTTACACTCAGTGGAGTTACCGAAATCATTGGTTTAGTCCTCATTTGTTTCTCTTATGTGAACATAAACAGTGAAACATTCCACAGGTTTATAATACACCGCGGCCAAGTGAACCACGTTCCCGTCGAACGAAACGAGGCATAATCGTGGTGTTTGCTTCGGTTATGACACACCATAGTTTATTACCTGCTGTGGTAGATCTGAATATTTATTCAAACACAATAATAAAGCTTTATATCCTCAGGAGGGCTCAGTACATTGTTTTAGCGATAGTTTCACGGAAGCGAGTTCAGAACTAATCTAACCAAACCAAAAAAAAAAAAAAAAAAAACATCCGAAGCTTCAAATAGAATGAACGAACTAATGAAATTGATATATATGTAATTGATATACTGTATATACAGACGTGTGTGTCATTTTAATTCAAATGAAATTTTAATGCTTTCTGATACACTTATCAACTTATCCACATACACTTATCAACACAAACTCTCCGTGCACGCACACACAATCTCTAAAAAATTTATATTAATAACATACATATACAAATAAACAAATGTAGGTGTAATAAAAGTAGTCGTGATGTCAGTACTCGCCCAGCAAACCAGCCTTTTGCAGCGGCTTAAAACATATGAATTATCTTCAAATATACAAAAAAAAAAAGCGAAAAGACACTCGATTATTATGCATAGGTTATTTGTTTAATTCAAAAAGTTCATAAAAACACTTTAAAACGAGAGAAAAACTGTTAAAATCCTCGTTCGCCTTCTCAGCGTTAGGTAGCGAGTGACGTCATGATTTGAATCTGCGCGCCACCGGGGAAACATAGGGAAACTGACTTTCCCGGACCACCGGCTTTTAGATAAAGTCCTTCTATGCGCCATCTGGCGGATATTCAGTGAAGCACAACACATTTATTTTAAATTCCCGAATGTTGCCTCCGGCAAGTCGCGCGCTAAATTGCGGCATACCGCGGGAAAACACGCAGGGTTTTAAGGGCGACATCTGTATATATAACTTCGCCTAATGAACCTAGCGGCGACCGAGTTAACGATGTCGCCAAACAGGCCCGGAAGGCGAGATATGGGCATCCAGGAGGAAAGCACGATTCCAATACACCCTATCTGAAGAGCCCCGCCAGTGCTCAAGTCTCTCAGCCGGTCAGCGTGGTAGGCCTGCAAAACCGCCATGGTGTACCATGGAGTACGCCATGGAGCACCAAC
Source organism: Channallabes apus (assembly GCA_030522415.1). Taxonomy (NCBI): domain Eukaryota; kingdom Metazoa; phylum Chordata; class Actinopteri; order Siluriformes; family Clariidae; genus Channallabes; species Channallabes apus. The sequence continues at coordinate 16,841,917 of CM060111.1, read as the reverse complement.
CTGACCTGCTGCCTGAAAAGCTTTTCTGTCCAGGGAAGATGAAAGTCTACACAGCTTGAAGGAAATATTATAGTAGCTTTTCAGGAAGGATGATGCCCCATGAGAGAGATAGCCTGTAAAGCATCTCTTCTATCTGGGCGTCATCATATAACTCAGCGCTTCCACATCAATTATATTTAAGAGAATAAATAAGTAGATGATAATACAGCTTACTCCATGAAAAGGTTAACTCATATGGCCACCCGACAGAAACTGCCGTTTAATGTTTTCCCAGTGCTTAGTATGGTTAGGATGTTTATTCCTTACCCATTGAAGAAGCGCAGGGCGCGTTTGAGAACGGAATTTCCCGATCCGATGAGAACGCGAAGAAAAGAGCTTTAAGCCCCAAAGGTGCACCGCTGACCGAAGCTTTTCAAGGAATGCGGGGCACGAGTGAGCACTAAAGTGTAGAGATCGCCCTCCGATATGGATTATCACGCTGAGGGACATCTCGTTTAAATCTCAGAATATCGGTGAGTTAAACACTTCTTATTTTGCTGGTTTAAAGACACACTAACACAACAAGGTGAAGACAAAGAATCTGAGGAGTGTTTCCGGTTTACTCCTTTTATAACCTCCAGATGCGTCTAATCAGATGACGTCACCTGACCGAGGTTATATAAGCCAAAATTTGGCGTGTTTGATACACACATGCTTCACAACTGGCAACAAGATGTTCCCATAGCGTTTTCATGCAGCATCGAGTGGAGCCTTTGAAAAGGAACACGCAAATTCCACACACACAGACCCGAGACGGGACTCGAACACTTGACCTTGGAGGCGCGAGGACACAGTGCACAGTGTTGTGATATGGAAAACAACCCCTAAGGCATAATATTACTAAGAACATTAAACCCTATTTGTTGGTTATTTTCCTGAAGTGCTGAATCATTTTATTTCTTAAGTAATTGTGAAATGTTGTATGAAGTTGTGTAATTCTGTTAAATTTGATTTAACACAGCTTTATGAGCACTTAATCATGGAATAATGGGACGTCTTTTATTCATAGTTTTGCACATTTCCTCCTCGGCTTGTTTGCTAGCTTCATTTATAAATCATGATATTTGTACTGTATGTCTCAAACACCCGATTAGCCGTGTTTTCAGTGAGGCTAATAAATAAAAACTATACAGCACAATGTGCTGACTTGGGCTGATGCCTGTTTTTTTTTAATGGCTGTTTTTTTCCCCTATAAAACTGATGGGGGTTTTATCTCCTCTGGGGCTTTATACCTTTTCATACCTCTCTCTCTTTTCAAAAGCATCACAAGTGACATTACACACAAATGCCCTAAATCCACCGAGGGAAAGAGAAAAAGGCACTCGGAGTACCTGTTTACTCGGACTCTGTGTCCTTCTCTAAAGCCCAACTCATTACCGTGTCTTTTCGCCCTCAGTGACTCGTGCGTCACATTAGAATCCTGTCCTCCATCTGCTCTCCAGTTAAACTCTGTCAAACCTCCACCAAAACTCTGTCAAATTCTCCATTCTGATTGGTCAGAAGATGTTGATTGGTTTTCTGACAGATGCACAGCAGCAAATCACAGGTTTATATTAGCGCACTTGTTTGAATTGATTATCATTTCGATACCAACAGCACCTATATGTGACTAGTTATTGAAGTTAATCTAATAATAAATGTAAAATTATAGCCTAATTAATTAAAAACAATCTAAACGATCAGCTTGAACAATTTGTCAGTGAAGCGCATTGCTAATCTAATCTAAAAACAAATCTAACAAACGGTTTTAAGACAGATTAGTGCAGTTATTCAATTTGTCCATAACTAAAAGAAAAAAAACATGAGGGCAATACACTTACTGTATCCGCTGGATTTAAGAGGGTAAATTGCAGTCAGGTGCTGCTAATCATCAGCCCTTGATAAATTGATCATGAGCAGGTGCGCAGATGTCTATCTAAGCAGATGTTTTGGCAGTTTGTTGGTCTGGAGCATTCAGGTGTATATTAATACAATGCCAAGGGGAAAGACAATAAGCAATAGTTCAATGTTCAACGTTCTATGGTGAGAAAGATTATTCACAAGTGGAAAGCATTCAAGACAGTTAACAAACTTCCCAGTAATGGATGTCCCAGCACATTCACCCCAAAGTCAGACTGTGCAATGCTCAAAGAAAAACCCTAAGAGCTGCAACTCAGACCCTACAGGCCTCACTGAGTTATTGTCAAATGTTAATGTCCATGATGCAACAATTTGAAAAAGACTGAACATGTACAGTTCTTGTGGAAGAGTTGCCAGGAGAAACTTATTCTATCTAAAGAGAACATGGACCAAGTCTGAGGTTTGCAAAACTGCATCTGTACAACAAATCAAGACTTCTGGAACAATGTCTTATGGACATATGAGACCAAAGTGGAGTTGCTTGGCCTTAATGCCAATCACCATCTTTGTCAAAACCAAACAGCATTTCTAAGGAACGACTTATACCCAGTGTCAAGCACGACGGTGTAGTAGTGATGATTTGGGCTGGTTTTTGCTGCCACAGGACCTGGGCAACTTGCAGTCATCATGCAGTCAACCATGAACTCCTTTATACCAGAGAATTATAGAGGCAAATATGAGACCATCTGTCCGACAGCTAAAGATTGGTCAAAATTTGAGTATGCAACAGAACAGTGATTTAAAGCAGACCAGTAAACCTTCATCAGAATGGCCAAAAATAGAATCAAGGTTTTGGTCTAGTCTAAGTCCAGAATCCTAAATGAACTGAATCAATGTTGTAAGAAGAACGGACCAAAACAATGGTAGGTACTAATGAAATCATAAAAATTGTTGTCTTCATTATTGGTAACTAAATAATTGCACAGTGAAGAAAAAAGTCATACTGTATTTAATTGTTCGTCTAAGGTTGTATTTGTCTAATACTGAGACCCGCTACGATCATATGATTTTTTAATTATGTTTTTTTACACGTAACGTAACACTTACAGATGACTGCATATGGATACTTTAATATCTCATTAGAAATTATTGGTAAATGCTCAGCAGGCCACACCCACAAACAACAATAATTATATAAGGAGCAGGAATTTTTATAAATCTGGAAAATAAAGGAAAAATAAAGGAAGGAGATCCTGACTCATCTTTCCTCCCTGTCCTGAACTCAGAGGTTTCCTCCATGCAGAAGGTGTGTGTGTGTGTGTGTGTGTGTGTGTGTGTGTGTGTGTGTGTGTGTGTGTGTGTGTGTGTGTGTGTGCGCGTGTTGGGGTCGTACACCGCGAGTCTCCCCAGTGAGAAAGCAAGTGTGAGAAGAGGCCTGCATTTTTTGCTTGACTGCCCAAACACTTGCCTGAATTCTCCGGTGAGGGCAAGATGGAGAGGGGAAGGTGCGGTAATTGTACCACGGCCTGTTGAGATTTTCCCCTCACCAGCTTTCAGTGAAAAGGAAAAGAGCGTCCCATGACACCGGGTGGGTGGAAAAAGAAACAATGTGCACTCACATATGAGTAACGTTCAATTTATCACACCAGAGCACTTATGCCCAATAAAATAGCAATGAGTGGTGAGCGGCTTTGAGGCTTTAGATCGTTTCAGCTGAAAATATGAAAATTTTTGTACAATGCTAATTTTAAAACATTAAACAGGACCAAAAAAAAGAAGTCAAGAGATGTTTATGTGCTGAGATAAAGAACCATGTTCACATTTAGATATTTTAAATATGAAACTTTACTATTAATATTTTTAGATGATGGCTTATTGGTTAGCACTGTGGGCTCGTACCTCCAGGGTGAAGGGTTTGATTTCCACCTTGTATCTGTTTCAGTATCAGTTGTATCAGTTTGCGTTTTCCCTGTGCTTGGTGGTTTTCCTCTCACTGTTCAAAGACATGCAGAGTAATGAGTCTCCTGGAATAGGCTCCAGGACTTCCATGAGCCAGAACATGATAAATTGTATAGAGAATGAATTAATTATTTTTTAGATATGATTACAATACTGAATTTACAACATATTATGTTTTAACATAATATTTAAACTTACAAAAATGTTTTGATGAGATGTGGTCTGCAGATGAAGGTCATGGGGTGTGGCTTGTAGGTGAATTTTGATGAGGTATGGTATGCAGTTTTTGAAAACCACACCTCAACAATCTCTACTTCAGGCCACACCTCATCAAAAGTCACCTGCAGAATATTCATCAAAATTCTCCTACAAGACAAACCCCATGACATTCATCTGCAAACCACATCTCATCAAAATTTTCCTTTAGACCACACCTAATCAACACTGCCCACAATCTTGGGGTAACTTTAGACAATCAATTGTCGTTTTCCCCACACATCTCTAACCTTACCCGCTTTTCTTCTTTACACCATAAGAAGAATTGACCTATTTCTTTCAAAGCTAGTTACTCAGGTTCGTATGCAGTGTTATTTTGGACTACTGCAACTCACTCCTGGCAGGTCTGGAAAGTCCACCATTCATCTTCTGCAGCTAATCCAGAATGCAGCTGCACGTCTTGTTTTCAACCTTCCCAAGTTCTACCACACCACCCCACTTCTCTGCTTGTTGTACTGGCTTCCTGTAGCTACAGTACCCTCATTAAATTCAAAACACTGATGTTTACCTTCGAAGCTAAAAACAGCCTAGCACACACTTACCTCTCATCTCTAATCACACCCGCACCGCAACACATTCCCTCCGATCCTCTAGTACTGCTCAGCTGGTCCCACCATCTCCCAGAGATGGAAAACATGCATCTAGACTGTTTTCTGTTGTGGCACCTAGATAGTGGAATGAACTCTAGATGACTGTACAGCTGAGTCATTGGCAATCTTTAATCAAAGACGAAATACAAATATATATTCTTTGATATTAGTTTTAATTAAAAGAAGAAGAAAAAACCTTCCAAACAGTGTTTGACTGATGGTACTTAGCAACATAGTAACCCAGTGTAAGGATCTACCCAATGACAAAAACTTCAAAGCTCTTTTGTAAGTCGTTCTGGATAAGAACCGTCAGCCAAATGTCTAAATGTAAATGTAACCTCACCTGCACATCGTAGCTCATCGTAGACCAAACTTCATAAAACTTCACCTGCAGACCACACCTCACCATCACATGCAGACCACACCCCATGAAAAATCACCTGAGGACTACATATCATCAACTCGTGCTGCTGAACCACACCTCATCAAAACTCACCAGCAGACCAAACCTCATCAAAATTCACCTGAAAAACCACCCCTCACCAACATCCCCAACAGACCACACCTCATCAACCTTACCTGCAGACCACACCTCATCAACTTCTATTGCCAGAGGTGGAAAGTAACGAATTACATTTACTCGCGTTTGTCACGTTTCTTACTGTGTCTGCGTCGGGTGAGTGGTCGTGGCATGAATGCGGAGGAGGCGAGCTGACGGTTCGTTAGTTTCTTTTATTAACATAAAAGGAAACAAAACACCAAACACAAACTCAAACTTAACTACAACAAATGCTAGACGCATGACTGAACTTCAGCCAGGCTATTTATACCAAACCTAAAACATAATAATCTCATTAACTTCCCTCGGTTCAGGTGAGCTTTTACGTCACCTGACCGAGGTGCAAACTGGGAAATGAAGTCCTAACTCAACGTAAATCAAACTACAACAAAAACGGGCGTTAGGCGCCCTCTAGGGGTTAACCTTCACAGCGTTACTGTAATTGAGTAGCTTTTTTGTGTATTTCTACTTTTTAAAGTAGTTTTAAAAATCTGTAATTTTACTTTTACTTAAGTAAGTTTTGTTTGAAGTATTGTAATTCGCTACATTTTAAATCATATTCGCTACTGAGTAAAAAATAAATGAATGAAAATTATAAAATAATAAAAGATATTATGCTGTGTATAAATGCTCCGTTGCGCCGCGTGTGTGTATCATGTCCTGGTCGCGCGCCGCTCCAGACTCCACTCCAGGTTTTCTGACATCGGCAGCTACCTGACCTTCCACACGGTTGCTTCCGCCCTGAGTGACGTCATCAACTAGCGCGACCATGTATAAACCGGAGAGAGACGCGGGAAAGATGAAAGAGGTTTTGATTTTGGCGCTTTGATATTTGGTTGTGTATTCTGGTTTTGACTTTTTGCCTCCAATTGACTTTGATTATTGCTTTGTCCCTTTGGTTTGGTTGGTCTTTGCATATATTTGTAGATAATTTCATTGTTTTTGGTTTAGGGAGTCCGGGAAGGTACCTGTATTTTTGTTTGTGTGTGTGTGTTTTTTTTGTTTTTTTTGCAGGTAATCTAGCTACTAAATATAAATACCATTTTGTTTAAATTATTTTGGCCTGGGTCCAACCAGAATCTGATCCTCCTCCTGGTGTGTGTGTGTGTGTGTGTGTGTGTGTGTGTGTGTGTGTGTGTACAGTATATACAAAACTCATTATTTCATCAGTTAATGATTGGATCTAGTTCTTTCTGCCATATGCCACCATTTCCATACAGTTATAAATAGAACCCTGAACCATTCTTTTGCTGTTTGGCCCTAGACTGGGACGTACTGTAACACCATATTTAAGTGACCACTTTGATTTTTAAGCACAACAAAGACAACAGCTTTATTATGCAAAGGTGTTCCTTCAGTTAAAAACAACTAGTTTGAGATGTATATCTGCTCATCTTTTTTGAACTACGAATGCCTCATCCTACCCCCGCTGTTAAAAAAAATAAAAAAGTAACTCGGTAACTTTTACTCTGAGTACATTTTTTAATGAGCTACTTTTTACTTTTACTTGAGTAGATTTTTATAATGGTAACTTTACTTGTATTTAAGTAAAATTTCACTGAAGTAACAGTACTTTTACTTGAGTACAAAATTTTATTACTCTTTCCACCTCTGTCTATTGCACACTGCACCTTATCAACCTCATCTGAAGGCCACATCAACCTCAACTACAGACCACACCTTATTATTACTTGCAGACAACAAGTCTTAACCTCACGTTAAGACCACTTCCTCTTCTGCAGTGTCACCTGCAGACCACACTTCATCAAAGTTCACCTGCAGACCACACCTCATCAAAGTTCACCTGCAGACCACACCTCATCAAAGTTCACCTGCAGACCACACCTCATCAAAGTTCACCTGCAGACCACGGGTCTCTTTCTATCCTGTTCTCCCCTTGTATTTTTTTTCTTCCACTCCATTATGCCATGAGCAGCACTATATTCCTCTGGGGGAGCAACTCTGCTCTGAACACTTTAACCCCGTTTATCCTCCTCACAGTCACATGCAGCATTTTATATATTTACATGTAAATGTGAAACGCCTGTGTTTCTTTACGGAGTGTGAACTGAGCTGACTTAATGGTATCACAATAAACATGAAAAAATCTTCAAAAATATTCCCATACACACATGCAGTATATATAAGATCCTGAATTATGTCATTTAACAGCGGGCAGTTATTTTTCTCTGTATATTATATATTTATTATTATATTGTAAAACTAGAAATATTATTTTTACAATCCCCTTTCACAAATAGCAAAATAAAATAAATCAATCCATTTTGTATATAATTTAGACCGGATACTGTCTTAACCTCATACTAAAGTGTGACCCATAATTAGCTTAAAACAAACAAGTTCGCTTCTAGGACATGTTCTCAAAGGTGCTGCTTACTTCATAAGGAATACCCATAGAGTATCGCACAGGAAGTGAATGTAGTGCTACAGTAACAGGAAGTACAGGAAGTAAATAAATTATGGAGAGTTTAAGAGTGAATGATTGAATCCATCATGTTTCCCTGTTTTGTGCTGCGGCGCTACTATTAAACATGCGTTCGCATGACAGGCCATCAGAATCAGAACACACTGCTGGTCAGGGGTGAAAACAGGAAACGGGCTGACGGACGACCTGGAGAGAGAGAGAGAGAGAGAAGAGATAATAATATAATTAAAAAAGATAATAATAATAATAATAATAATAATAATAATAATGTTTTTGTGCTATTCTAATCCAAATAAAATACAATTAGGTTTGAAGAACTAACAGTAACATATTTTTAGGTAAATTTACAATAAACAAAATGTTCCTTGTGTAATTGTCTATTTATTCATGTGTTCTCAAATATATCTTTTAATTATGTTTAAAAAAAAAGATAAACAGTTTCATACAGAGCAATATTACATTTTATATGTTATATATTTCCCCTCCTATTGCTCTGCTGAAGAAGATTAACTATGAATTATTGTCATTCATGCAGTCTGTTAAAGGTGATCAGTAAGAAGCTTTTTAATTTGTCTTGCCATTTTTCAGTGACTGTTTATTTTAATTAAATTAGAAAAATATACTACTACTACTACTACTACTACTACTAATAATAATAATAATAATGCAATATATTAAAAATTTTCATTAGATTAAATAAGATGACAGGAGTGTGTATGTGTGTGTGTGTGTGTGTAAAAGTGCTGAATCAGTCGCCATCTGCTGGTCATCATGGCAACTGCATGAAAACACACAAACTGTATACAGTATACACTATCTCTCACTCACTCATCGTCTATACCGCTTTATCTATACAGCTTTATCGTATATACCGTCTATAGCCACGGGGACCTGGACACACACACACACACACACACACACACACACACTGCATCTTCAGTATGATTTCACTTTATTTACTTAACACGATGTATCACAATATATTATTAACACAGGTATTTTAATAATGACAATTACATTTACTCTTTTCTTTGCTATACTACTGTATATCTTCTTATTACTTTTATTATTATAAATTGTAATCCTCTTCTCTTATTTACGTCCCTTGTCAAGTGATTCTCTCATAACTGCCATAATATTTATTTAATCCACAAATATCACAACACAATAAATGAATAAATCAATGAATAATTTTAAAGATTTTATAATAGTTAACTTAAATATCTTAATTGTTTATGTTTCTTTTGATGTGTATCTGCTACTTCTGCTCTGTAAAGCTTCATAACGGCTCTAATCTGAGGTGCTGGTTGTTAATTGGTGATTTCTGAGGCTGGTGACTCTAAATTAATTTCTCCTCTGCAGCAGCGGTCAGTTTTGGTCTTGTTGTCCTGGGAAGGTCTTCATGAGAGACAGTTTCATCATCATGGAGCCTGATGGGTTTTACAAACACACTCGACACGATACTGTTCTTGTAGGAAACGTTCCAGAACAGCTGGAAATAACAACTGACTGTTACTGATGTTGTTACTTAATTACATAAGTTCATACGTGTTACAGTATTTCATGGTTTTGAAAAAAAACGTGTTGTTCTGGAATGTAGAAAATAAATCCAAACTTGTGTCCAAATTTTGTATGTCGGCGGAAGAACAGAAACTGTTCAGAAACAATAATAAGAAAATGTTAGAAATAAAAAAATAACCAAATGTAAAGAAAATTAGAAAAAGAGAGAGACAGAGAGAGAAAGATTGTGTGTGTGGGTGTGTGTGTGTGTGGAGAGCGAGTAAAGGGAGCAAGGGAGAAGTGAACACATCCAGGCCGTAACCAGACCAGTGCACATCTGCTGTCTCACTGGTCAATCAATAACACACACACACACACACACACACACAGCTGCTGGAACTAAGCACTTCTGAGCGGTTGGGACAGTTGCAGGCGGTCACATGACTCCTCTGCCCAAATATCGACTCAACAATTAATGGACACCAGGGATCAAAGGTCAACACCCAAATAAATATGGTGCAGAGTTGAAGTATCATTTAACCTTCTGTCTAAATCAATCTGTTTAAACGCCGTTAAGGAAACCGCTTTAAAATCCTCAGTGAGGGGGAACGAAGGACGAACAATTAATAAAAATTTGTCTTATTACACTTATTTACTGAAAATTATTATTATTATTATTTGTAAATATACATTTGGGAAAATAAAATGTATACATTCTGAAAAGACGTAATTAATACTGATATTAATATTTTAATCAGATTTCCCCCGTGTTTGAGGAATTCTGTGGCAGTCCAGCTTCCTAGTGCCCTTATCCAGCACACACTTTACAGTAGAAGTGTTTATTCAGGACGCGTCCCAACAGTTTATCACTCCATCCGTTACTGCTGTTACTGTCCTGAAGAGAGAGAGAGAGAGAGAGAGAGAGAGAGAGAGAGAATTAGTTAGGATGGATAGAGCAGAAAAAATGAAATAAGTAAATTAAAATGACAGAAAAGGAGAAATATAAGGATGAGAATAAAAAAGACAATATTTGAAAGAATGTGTCTAAAAGTATAAAATGAAATGAAGGAAAACAAGTAAAGACGGAAAGAGAAGAAAGAAGACAGAGAAGATTGAACAGGGGATGAGAAATAAAAGAGACATACTGCAAAAGTAGAAGACATACAAGAAGGCTAAAAGACAAAAGAGAACAAAAACTGTTAAGCAAAGGATAGAAATGGAGGGAAAGTGAAAGGACAGAAAAGAAGAAACAAGTTTGAAAATTTAAATGATAGGAAAGAAGAAGAACAGGTTAAGATTAAAAACATGAGAATGAGAAGAAGGAAAGAAAATATATTTAAAAAATAAAGGACAACAAAATAAAAGGAAAATGTCAAATGAAGAAAAAAACCACTAAATACTGTAATGAAAATACGGAAAAGATGAAAACAGTGAAAAGAGAAGGAAGAGTAAAAGACTGGAGGTACGCAAGGGTCAGTCATGGTGTTGAGCTGTCACAGGACTGAGTGTTCCACTGGGATCTGATTTCACACACACACACACACACACACACACACACACACACACACACACACACACACACACACACACACACACAGATTAATTTCATTTAAATACCAAGCTCTGTGTGTGTGTGTGTGTGTGTGTGTGTGTGTGTGTGTGTGTGTGTGTGTGTGATTTAAATGTAGTACAGTAAATGAATGAAAGCTAACCCAAAGAGCAGTGAAACAGCACAGCAGTGCATTGTGGGTATTTTAAAAGTCGTCCAATGAAGATGAGAATGTTCAAATAGTACAACATAAAGCAGGACGTGATGTCATAGGGAGCCAGAGCACACACACACACACACCTACACACACACACCTACACACACACACACACACACACACACACAAACAGGTGGTTAGGGCATCAGGCACCAGAGCGGTGCATTGTGGGTTTTTGAGGCAAATGTATTGATGATAGGAGGTGGATAGAAATAAAAACAGAAAGTGATGTAAACTTTCTGGATTAAACATAAGAAACGAAGAAAGGAAATATAAAAAAAAGGAATTAAAAACAGTGTGTTTGTGTGTGAGCTTATCCGAGTTCAAAGGGCGCTCACAATCCTGACATAAGCATTCCTCTATTGTGTGTGTGTGTGTGTGTGTGTGTGTGCGCATTGATCTGACGGCCTTTGTAATGGACTCCAATAACAACTCCATTCTCCATGTTTTTGTCTGTGTGTGTTGTGTGTGTGTGTGTGTGTGTGTGTGTGTGTGTGTGTGTGTGTGTCAGCTTGTCAATATTCATTCTGTGCTGTAAATTATGTGTTTAAGCAGAACAAAGACTTTAGCTACCTAGACATTTACAATTACTTACACACACACACACACACACACACACACACACACACACACACACACACACACACACACACACACCGCAAGTGTTTGGTTCTATCGATCCCGCTCATCTGATGTGCCGGAGAATTAAACGACAAACTAAAGACAACAAGCAAAAATGTCTCTCTCTCTCTCTCTCTCTCTCTCTCTCTCTCACACACACACACACACACACACACACACACACACACAGTTGAGTTGAGCAAATGGCAACAGACAAATGGCAAACGATTGACTAAAATGTTAATTATAAAGTACTTAGCCAGACAAACGTCCCTAAAATTGTAACATGACCTGAGCTTCCCTCTCTACTGGCAGGATTTCTCATAATACGTTGCAAAACTCAATATTTAGCTATACATAAACGCTGCGCCACCTAGTGGCTATAGCACTGAAAAAACAAAAACACATACTGTAGAACGTACTCTAAGACTGAATTTGATCTTAAGCTTTTGATCTTCACGCATGTCACCTGTAACCCTAACCAGATCGTTTGAGCTAGCTTAAGTTAGCTAGTCTAGCTGGTCAGAATTTTTGCATCACCGTTCTTTCCTTTAGGATTACGTTGGATGTCAAAAATTATGATGTTGTGTTTTAAGTTTGGCTACAGCGTGTCGCTGACAAGGTCTGCATTCTGATTGGTTGGGAGGCGGAGCTTGATGTTTTTTTTTTTATTTGGTTTGTTTAATAAGATCAGTTTGCCTAAAAGACAAACCACAGCGTTGTAGTAAAGCGCATGCTCTGATATGGTGCTGTATGGGCTTTGTACTATTTCTAACTTTATAAAGCCGAATAAAAAAAAAAGAAAGTACATTTGAGATTTGTTTAATGTTTTTCCGCCATCTTGAGGACATTAGAAAGACATCGCAAAGCTACAGCTTAATGTCAAGAAACAATAAAAAACAAAAGGCTATGATGTATATGTCTGAAAGATATTAAACGTAACAATTTACGTCACACAAAAATGAGTCGCAGTTTAACAAATTTTCAGCATCTTTAACACTAGCTCCGTGCTCTTACGTGAGCCGGGTTTATTTCTTTTCCCCATCGTCCCGAGCAAAGTGTTGAGTAACAAATTAAATCATTTGCTAGCAGATGGGTGCTTTAACACTCACTTAGCCTTTTCCCGTAATTGAGCCGCTGACTCGCGAGTCATAAAACGGACGGCTTGTTTATACATTTTCGTCGCCAAGGTTAAATAAATGAAATCCCATTTGTCAGCTGGTAATAAATGGCAACACCAGACCACCCCACACACACACACACACACACACACACACACACACACACACACACACACACACACACACACACACAAACACACGGCAAACAGGGCCGTTTGGCCCTAATAAATAGAGTCGGGGTCCTCCATTGATAGGGTGCAACGGTTTAATGAAACCCTCTCTTTCTCCCTGCGCGTGTTTCCTGCGCGCGCTGATAAGTAGCGGACGCAGCCAAGCCTGTAATTACAATCTTACAGCGAACGCAGGGGCCCGATCTGTGTATAAATCTCACCGTCCAATTACAAGATGTAATAATTTTGCAGCCGGAGCTGGTAATGAGGTCTAATGCTCATGCATGTGATAATCCCCCGCGGATGCTGACTCTATCAGATGTTGGGCTTTGTAATTATACCGAGCAGGGAAGGAAAAAAAATCATTATTTCATGTTCGGCGGCGAAGTAGGGAAGTTAATTTTCTCCACGCTCCGCCGAAGCGTAGACCAAATTTTAATGATTTAATCATTATCCACTGTCCCGGCTGCAATTGACCCGCGTGCTGCAACGTTTTGCGCCCTGAAACAGAGTAAAGCTAGTTTTTTTTTATTTAGTAATTACACCACAATAAAGCTATTATCCGTATGAGCAGGAGATGGGAAGGGGTGGGCTGGTGGTGTGTGGGCATGGGTGCTGTGTCTATGTCATCCGCCACCTGAATCATATTTATGGGTAGCATTTAGTTATTTACATGATTGTTGACCCAAAAAAAGGGGTCAAGTCCATTTTGTTGCTAAATTACACAAAATCCTTACATTCGTCGTGGAACAACAATGAGGTTTTCTCACTAAACCTGACGGATCACTTATCAAGCTTGAGAAGCAACCCTTTTTACCCTTTTTATTTAAAGTTTACGATTTTTACATCATCAAAAAATTACAAATGTCAAAAAATAAAAAGTGTAGTAATTTTTTTTCATTTTGGGAATTGAAAGCCTGAGTAACAATGATGACATCACTGATTCGATCACGCAGCATAACAGTTCTCGTCAGACTTTCACAACTCGGCTTACAGGCACTCACGATTTGTTATCGTTAATGTGATTGACAGGGAAGAGAGACAGCATAAGCCCCTCCCACTCAGAGAACACATCCAGTTTTTGCTATTTTAGACTCACAAAGCCCATATTTTAGCCCATATTCACAAAGCTTCTTAGAATTCTGTCAGAGAGATCCTATCTTAGCCTAAAAAGTCCTAGCTGGGAGTCCTAGACTAAAAGTGATTTAGGAAACTTCTGAGAGCAACTCTGAGTAAGTAAAGTTGTCACGTTTGCGTCGGGTGTGTGTGCGTGGCATGAATGCAGAGGCGAGCTGACGGTTCAATAAAGTCTTTATTTTACGTGAAATACAAACACAAAGGAAATAAGGTCTTTCTGAGCACTTATTAATCGTCCTTATATTAATAACAAAAACCCAACACAAAACTACGAAGGCAACTAAAGCTAGACGCCTGACTGTGCTTCAGTCAGGCTATTTAAAATAAACATAATTATCTTTCCTTGGTTCAAGTGAGCGCCTACGTCACCTGACAGAGGTGTAACCTGGGAACTGAACTTTTAACCTATAACAAAAGACAAACTACCAACAAAAACTCAAAACAAATGGCCGTTTGGCGCCCTCTAGGGGTTAACCCTTACAGTACCCCCCCTCAAAAAATGCTCCTCCGGAGCATCACCGAAGGTCCTGGACTCCCACCCCAATGTTCCCATGCTTTTCCCCCGATCCCGAGGCTCGGTGGCTTCAGAGCTGGAGCCAGACTCGGCGGCTACAGAGCTGGAGACATGCTCGGTAGCTGCAGAGCTGGAGCGCAGTTCGGCGGCGGAGCCGGAGGGAAGCTCGACGGCTGTTGCGGAGCTGGCCCTGAGCTTGACGGTGGCGGCGGAGCTGGCACTGAGCTCAACGGCGGTGGCGGAGCCGGAGCGGAGCTCGACGGCTGTGGCGGAGCTAGCCCTGAGCTCGACGGCTGCGGCGGAGCTGGAGCGCCGCTCGACAGCGGCGATGGACCAGGAGGGAAGCTCGACGGCGGCGGCGGAGCTGGCACTGAGCTCAACGGCGGCGGCGGAGCTGGCACTGCGCTCGACGGCGGCGGCGGAGCCGGAGGAAAGCTCGATGGCTGTGGAAGAGCTGGCGCGCTGTCCTCGAAGCCCGGATGAGGCGGAAGGATTATGCTCTCCAGATCGCACGGCGGCTGAAGAGCTGAAACGAGGCTCGGCAGCTGCTGAAGAGCTGGCACGCTGTCCTCGAAGCCCGGAGGAGGCGGAAGGAGAACGCTCTCCAAGTCGCACAGCGGCTGAAGAGCGGAGGCGACGTTCTCGTCGTGAGTGGGCAGTGGAGGTGGAGGAAATGCGTCCTCATCGCCGTTCAACGGCGCATAGTCCTCCGCGTTGAGCAGAGGCGGCAGGGGTGGAGGAAATGCGTCTGCCACGCTGCCCAGCCACTGCTTGTATTCCTCCACGACGAGCACAGCCGGAGGCGATGGAGGAAACGCATCTTCGTCGCGCTGCAGCAGCGGTGCGTAGTCCTCAAATTCAAATCAAATTCAAATTTATTTGTCACATACACAGTCATACACAGTATAATATGCAGTGAAATGCGTACACGACCGCCAGTGACCTTAAAAAAAAATAGAAGCTTGTGCGTAAAATAAATAATCAATAAAAAGGAAATACTAAAGAAATAAATTTAACTAGTAAAATTAACTGTACAGTAAGGGCATAATAAAATATTGCAAAATATAGAAATATAGGGGGGGGAGTATATATAGAATTTAAAGTGTCAGTGGTTGTGCAAATATGCATGAAAGGTGACTAATGAAAGTGACATGTGCAATTGTCCAGATGTATAAATATTTAGTGCAAGTGTGTATGAATGTGTCCATGATTGTCCAGTCAGTGTTGTGAGCTTAAAAAGATGTTATTAGTTCTGTGTGGAGGTGTGATTGAGAGACCTTATCGCCTGCGGGAAGAAGCTCGTCCTCAGCCTCTCTGTGTTGGCCTTTAGGGAGCGGGATCGCTTCCCAGACCGCAACAAAGAGAACAGTCCATTACTGGGGTGACTGAGGTCCTTCATGATCTTCCTGGCCTTAGTCCAGCACCGCTTGCTGTAGATCGAGTGCAGGTCAGGGAGCTCAGTGCGGATGATGCGCTCAGCTGATCTCACCACCCTCTGTAGAGCTCGTCTGTCCTGCATGGTGCTGTTCCCGAACCACGTCGTGATGTTTCCCGTCAGGATGCTCTCTATGGTGCAGGAGTAGGAGTTCCTGAGCACCTTGGAGGGCAGTCTAAAGTCTCTCAAGCATCTGAGGTGGTATAGACGCTGCCGGGCCTTTTTCACCACGGTGTTGATGTGACAGGACCATGACAGGTCCTGCGTGATGTGAACACCGAGGTATCTGAAGCTGTCCACTCTCTCCACTGGGCTCCTGTTGATGACGGGGGTCTGGTAGTTCCTCTCCTGCTTTGTACTAAAGTCCACTATCAGCTCCTTTGTCTTACTGATGTTCAGGAGGAGATTGTTCCTCTGGCACCAGTTCTCCAGATTTCCAATCTCCTCTAGGTAGTCCGACTCATCATTGTTGGTGATCAGTCCGACCACGACGGTGTCGTCAGCAAACTTGATGATGGAGGTGGAGTTGGTAGTGGCCACGCAGTCGTGGGTGTACAAAGAGTACAGCAGGGGGCTCAGAACACAACCCTGGGGGGCTCCAGTGCTGAGAGTGAGTGTAGCTGAGACATGTCCGCCCATCCTTACTGCCTGTGGTCTGCCAGTCAGAAAATTGGAGATCCACTGACATATAGATGAGCTGAGTCCCAGGTGCTCCAGCTTGGTGGTGAGTGTGGAGGGAATTATGGTATTAAAAGCAGAGCTGTAGTCGATGAAGAGCATTTTAACATAATTCCCTTTCCTAGTGTCCAGGTGAGTGAGTGATGTGTGGAGGAGATGAGAGATTGCATCGTCTGTGGAGCGGTTCTGACGGTATGCAAACTGTAGTGGGTCCAGTGTGTTGGGTAGTGAAGAAATTATGAAGTCTCTGATAAGGTGTTCAAAGCACTTCATCACTACTGAGGTGAGGGCTACAGGGCGATAGTCATTGAGAGAAGCAGGATGTGGTTTCTTCGGGACAGGAACAATAATGGACTCTTTGAAACACGTGGGGATCACCGACTGAGATAAAGAGATGTTGAATATCTCAGTGAACACAGGTGCTAGCTGGTCTGCGCAGGCTCTGAGGATACGGCCTGAGATGCCGTCTGGTCCTGCTGCTTTCCTGGTGTTCACTCTCTTGAAGGCTCTCCTCACATCGTGCTCGGAGATGATGAGCGCGTTCCCGGTGCTGGCAGTGTCTTCCTGTCTGCAGCCGTTAGCGCCGCTAGCATTAGCGCCGTTAGCATTAGCGCCGTTAGCATTAGCATCGCTAGCGTCTTTAGCTGCAGCCATCGAAGCGAGCATAGAATGTGTTGAGCTCGTCTGCCAGAGTCGCGTCCGCGTTCGTCATACCGGATGTTGGTGCTTTATAATCCGTAATTGTCCTTAATCCCTGCCACAGGCTCCTAGAGTCACTCTGTTGAAGCTGTGACTCTAGTTTTCTCCCGTAGCGCTGCTTCGCCTCTTTCACCGCCTTCCGGAAGTTGTATGACGCAGCCTTGTATGGTTCCATGTCCCCCGACGCAAGTCCCATGTTGTAGGCAGCGGTGCGAGATCTCAGAGCGTCGCGGATGGTTTTATCCACCCACGGCTTCTGGTTGGGAAACGTTCTGATAGTCTTTTTCACTGTATCGTCCACTAGCTTCCCAATAAATCCCACAACCGCTTCCGTAAACACGCTGACGTCATCATCGGAGCTGTTTCTGAACATGTCCCAGTCTGCGTCATCGAGTGTGTCCTGTAACGCGGCCACCGATTGGTCCGTCCAGCGCGCAACCTCCATCTGAACTGGAACTTCCTGTTTCAGCCTTTGTTTATATTTTGGCATGAGGAAGATGGCGGCGTGGTCGGATTTACCAAACGCTGGACGAGATTGCGCCTTGTAGCCGTCCTTGACCATTGTATAACAATGATCTAGTGTTCTTTCGCCCCTGGTGGTGCAGGTGATGTGCTGATAAAAGTTCGGCGCTGCGCGTTTGAGGTTGGCCCTATTAAAGTCCCCCGCCAAAATGTGTATTGTGTCTGGTGCTGTGTGAGCGCCTCATGCAGCTCGCATAAGGCAATGTCTGTGTCTGCTTGTGGTGGAATGTAAACGGCGCTGATTATGACCGATGTAATCTCCCGTGGAAGATAAAAAGGACGACACATGATGGACAGTAGTTCCAGATTTGGTGTGCAGGAGCGTGTAAGAGGAACAACGCTCGCGCTGTTGCACCAGCTGTTGTTCACCATTAAGCACACGCTGCCTCCTCTTGACTTCCCCGAGTCCCGCGTCCTGTCCATGCGGTGAACCGAGAAGAACTCGGCTGGTTGTATGGCATGGTCTGGCACCGCTGGCTTCAGCCATGTCTCGGTGAAGCAGAGAAGGTTGCAGTCCCGAATGTCTCTCTGGAACTTTATCCTGGCCCTGAGGTCATCGAGTTTGTTCTCCAGTGACTGGACGTTGGCGAGCAGGATGCTAGGCAGAGGTGTGCGGTGTGCACGGGCTCTGAGCCGGTTCCTCACGCCAGCTCGTTTCCCTCGGGGCCGTCGCCTCGCGTCCATTGTTCTCCCTCAGGATCTCACTCGGCCAGCTCGGATCCGGAGTTAAAAACGTCGAATTGTGAGTACATTGTATACCAATAGAAACAAGAGTGTCTCTATCATACCTAATGTACTCAATGGTGGTGATTTTGCCGATTTTAAAACACTGAAAACTAACTTAAAGAACAAAAACAAAGAAAAGGTGGTCGGAGCAGTCGTGACGGCAGCCGACCTCACCGGCGCCATCTTGAAAAACCATGCTCCTCCATGCTGAGTTCAGGCAGTGGCGGGATGGGGAGCACGTCGTCCAGATCCGAGAGAGGAAGAACTTCCGGGACTACAGCTTGACTCTCCCGAACGTGGACGAGCAGCTGTTGGAGCTGCATTACCTGCTCCCGCAGGTCACGAATGCGCTCCTCATTGTGCTCCGCCCACTGCCTGTAGATCCTTCCTGTTTCTCCCTCACCCTTGTCACGCCAGACCTCCTCGGTCCGCAACTCCTCGGGGCTTGGGATCCTGTCTCCCCTAGCTGCCACACCTCTAAACGGCGTGCGCCGGATGGCGAGCCTACAGCCTTCCCAGCTTTGCCGCGCCACTCTCTCTCGGTGCTCCATGCTGTCTTCCCGCAAGTCCGCTGGCTCGGCGAGCCTGCAGCCTTCCCAGCACTGCCAAACCTCTGTCTCGCCGTGCTCCTCGCTGTCCTCCAGCAGTTCTGCCAGCTCCGGCGAGATGGTAACCGCAACCCCCCCCCCACCCCCAAAAGAAATTGTCTAGGAGGGGGTCCTCCGCCGTGCCACTTAAACGGTCTAGCTTTCTGTCACGTTTGCGTCGGGTGTGTGTGCGTGGCATGAATGCAGAGGCGAGCTGACGGTTCAATAAAGTCTTTATTTTTTGTGAAATACAAACACAAAGGAAATAAGCTCTTTTTGAGCACTTATTAATCGTCCTTATATTATTGTGACGGTTAACCCCTAGAGGGCGCCTAACGCCCGTTTTTGGTTTTTGTTTGTAGTTTGTTTGTGTTGGTTAGTTTACTTCATTTCCCAGTATGCACCTCGGTCAGGTGACGTAAGAAGCTCACCTGAACCGAGGGAAGAGTAATTACGTTGATTTATGTTTCCTTATAAATAGCCTGACTGAATAGCAGTCAGGCGTCTAGCTTTTGTTATATTAAAGTTTAGTTTGTGTTTGGTGTGATAGTCCTATTTTATGTTTATTTGCTTCAATAAAAAGGACTTAATTAAACCGTCAGCTCGCTTCCTCCGCATTCATGCCACGCACACACTCCAGACGCAGACGAAGAGGGAACCGTGACAGAAAGCTAGACCGTCCAAGTGGCATGGCGGAGGATTTCCCCCTGGATTATTTTTGGGGGGGCGTGGAGACCATCTCGCCCGAGCTGGCGAACTGGCAGGAGGACAGCGAGGAGGAGCAAATGTATCGCAGCTGGGAGTATAGCTTGCTGATGGAGCAGGAGGGCTTGCGGGAAGACAGCGAGGAGCACAGCGAGACAGAGTTCTGGCAAAGCTGGGAGAACTGCAGGTATGCCGAGGAGGCGGAGAGGCAGGAGGAGAAAGCAACACAGTGGGAGAGGATGGCGCAGCAGAGCTGGGAAGGCTGCGGGCTTGCCATCCGGCGCACACCGCCGAGAGGTGTAGCGGCCGAGGGAGAGACAGAGGAGTACTACAGGCAGTGGGCAGAGCGCAACGAGGAGTGCATTCGTGACCTGCGCGAGCAGGTGCTGCAGCTCCAACTGCAGTTCGTCCAGGTTCGGGAGAACCAGCCTGTAGTCCCGGAAGCGATCCCCCTCCCGGACCTGGACGATGCACTCCTCCACCGGCCACTGCCTGAAGCCGACGCGGAGGGAAACGCGCATGAGGTAGGCTGCTACGGGCAGTGGGCGGAGCTCAACCAGGAGCGCATTCGTGACCTGCGCGAGCAGGTGCTGCACCTCCAACTGCAGGTCGTCCAGTTTCGGGAGAACCAGGCTGTAGTCCCGGAAGCGATCTCGCTCCCGGATCTGGACGATGCGCTCCTCCCCCGGCCACTGCCTGAACCTGTCACGGAGGACAGTGCGCCAGCGTGTCAGCAGCAGCTGACCGACGCTCCCGTTCTGCCGCCGCCTCCCGGCTTCGAGGACAGCGAACCAGCGTGTCAGCAGCAGCTGACCGACGCTCCTGTTCTGCCGCCGCCTCCCGGCTTTGAGGACGACGTTACGCTGCAGTCGAGCGCCGTGCACGCTCCAACGCTGCAGTCGAGCGCCGTGCACGCTCCGACGCTGCAGTCGAGCGCCGTGCACGCTCCGACGCTGCAGTCGAGCGCCGTGCACGCTCCCACGCTGCAGTCGAGCGCCGTGCACGCTCCGACGCTGCAGTCGAGCGCCGTGCACGCTCCGACGCTGCAGTCGAGTGCCGTGCACGCTCCGACGCTGCAGTCGAGCGCCGTGCATGCTCCGACGCTGCAGTCGAGCGCCGTGCACGCTCCGACGCCACCTGCCGGCTTCGAGGGCAGCGAGCTAGCATGTCAGCAGCAGCTATCCCACACACTCGTTCTGCCGCCGCCTCCCGGCTTTGAGGACGACGTTGAGCCATCGTCGAGCGCACTGCACGCTCCAGGGCAGTCGTCGAGCGCACTGCACGCTCCAGGGCCGTCGTCGAGCGCACTGCACGCTCCAGGGCCGTCGTCGAGCGCACTGCACGCTCCAGGGCCGTCGTCGAGCGCACTGCACGCTCCAGGGCCGTCGTCGAGCGCACTGCACGCTCCAGGGCCGTCGTCGAGCGCACTGCACGCTCCAGGGCCGTCGTCGAGCGCACTGCACGCTCCAGGGCCGTCGTCGAGCGCACTGCACGCTCCAGGGCCGTCGTCGAGCGCGCTGCATGCGCCAGGGCCGTCGTCGAGCGCAGTGACCGCTCCAATGCCTCCGTCGAGCGCAGTGACCGCTCCAACGCCTCCGTCGAGCGCAGTGACCGCTCCAACGCCTCCGTCGAGCGCAGTGACCGTTCCAACGCCTCCGTCGAGCGCAGTGACCGCTCCAACGCCTCCGAGCGCTTCTCCAGCTCTGCAGCCGCCGAGCGCTTCTCCAGCTCTGCAGCCGCCGAGCGCTTCTCCAGCTCTGCAGCCGCCGAGCGCTTCTCCAGCCCCGTCACCCAGCCTCCTGGTCAGGAGGCCGAAGGTAGTACTGTGGGGTGGGAGCCCGGGGCCTCCGGTGATGCTCCGGAGGAGCATTTCTTTGGGGGGGAGTACTGTGACGGTTAACCCCTAGAGGGCGCCTAACGCCCGTTTTTGGTTTTTGTTTGTAGTTTGTTTGTGTTGGTTAGTTTACTTCATTTCCCAGTATGCACCTCGGTCAGGTGACGTAAGAAGCTCACCTGAACCGAGGGAAGAGTAATTACGTTGATTTATGTTTCCTTATAAATAGCCTGACTGAATAGCAGTCAGGCGTCTAGCTTTTGTTATATTAAGGTTTAGTTTGTGTTTGGTGTGATAGTCCTATTTTATGTTTATTTGCTTCAATAAAAAGGACTTAATTAAACCGTCAGCTCGCTTCCTCCGCATTCATGCCACGCACACACTCCAGACGCAGACGAAGAGGGAACCGTGACAATTATTAACAAAAACCCAACACAAAACTACGAAGGCAACTAAAGCTAGACGCCTGACTATGCTTCAGTCAGGCTATTTAAAATAAACATAATTATCTTTCCTCGGTTCAGGTGAGCGCCTTCGTCACCTGACCGAGGTGTAACCTGGGAACTGAAGTTTTAACCAATAACAAAAGACAAACTACCAACAAAAACTCAAAACAAACGGGCATTTTGGCGCCCTCTAGGGGTTAACCCTTACAAAAGTACAAAAACCTTTACCTTGATGAGGGGGTGTGGTTGACCCCGTTGCTAGGGATGATGCAGCAATTGAAGGACTGTGATTGGTTAATAAAAATAACCTCTGACCTCTGTAAAGGTCTTAAAATACGCTATTTGTGAAAATAGAATATATGATATATGTGATAAGAAAAATCATAATGTTTGTACATGAAAAAATTATATAATCATGACTACAGGCTACTTTATGCAAAGTTTCTGTTTCTGGGATAAACATCTTAAAGTTAATTAAAACAGCCAAATGTTGAAAATGTGTCTACTTTTGAAGCAACCAATTTCCACACAGTAGTTACTATATTTAAGGTCTTACATTTATTTATCACATTGATTTTATTACTTGTAATCCATTTTTGATCGATGGGAGCAAAATGTACAGCTTTTTACTAATTTACATGATTGATAGTCTACTTAGGATGGCATGCAGTCAACAATCCAAGAGAGAAGGAAGTAAAAGAACAAGAAAACCAGATTGGACAGAAGAGCAGTGTTTACTTTTAGCTATTTTTCTTCTTTCCGCCATTTTGTCCTCTGCTATAGAAAATCTTTACGTCTCTTAAAAGTCTTAAAACTCCTCTCTACTCTTAACAATTTTTACCTTAGGTACCTGTAGGAGAGTTAAGATATTTCGTGAATCTTTTTTATCTTTACTAAGATTTAGTCTTAAATTTAAAGGGAAATTCTAAGAAAATGTCATAATTCTAAAAAATTTAATCGCTAGGAGCTTTTAGGTTTAAGAAGCTTTGTGAATATGGGCCCTGGTCATGATGTCATTGGGATTCCAACCCACGAGTTCTGGATGATAGGCTGATCCTGGCCTGGTGTGCTCATTGCAGCATTTAGATTAGCAGTATTGGAAAAGATATTTATAATGACGTTAAAACACAAAATGTAATTCCAATTGTGTGCCGTATTAATGTGGACAAAACCGGAAATATGCCCTTGTTTGTTTGCTTGCTTGCTTATTTATTTATTTATTTATTTATTTATTCACAGAAATGTTCTCTCTATCATCGTGTGGATGAAATTAAACTCCACATCACCGTGTCACATCTGTGAGATGATTCTGAGAGAAGTGATATCATCGCGTGAGATGTGTATCATCTTTACGTGTGCTGTAGCGACATGTTTGTAATCAAAGTGTGTGTGTGTGTGTGTGTGCGGGCCTGCTTTAAATTCCTTCGGTGCTTGAGGAGTGTGAGTGCAGCGCGTGGAGGCTTTTTTAAATTTTTTTTCCTATTAGCTGTTATTTAAGTGTTGTCAGTCAAACTCGCGAACGCACCTGGCTTCCCGCACCACGTGAAATTTATTTATTGAAACTTTTGGTCACACATGGAAAGCTGAGCAGATGGTGCATGCACAGAGATGAGTGACACACACACACACACACACACACACACGTGTGCACACGGTGGCGCGTGACAGAAGGCCTCACGGCTGCATTTTTTATGCATTATCTATTCCAGCGCTATTCTATGGAGATGCTCGTGCACTCTTGTTTCTTTTTTTTTTTTGCCATTTTAAAGTGATCTAATCAGCGGCGTGTTAAACAAGAGTGGATCTTTTATGCATTGGACATCACATCTAAAACAACTCGCGCTGATTCAATTACAATGAGCGCCGTCGCTGCCGCAGCGGGCCTTTATCTGCCCATGACATCATTTCAATCAAAATGTAAAATAATCCAGATGCAATTGCCGAGATGGGATACAGGCGGCTGCGCGTGCTCATTTGATGCAAATAAATAAATAAATAAATAAAAGTGTATGTAAGTGTATATCTGCACAAGACATTTCCTGCTCTGACAAATAAAATCCCTACACAGGCAAACTCGATTATTCTGTGTAATGACATTCCGAGCAAACTGAGAGCGTGTGATTGTGTGCTTCCTTTTCTTCTCTTATTATCATTAGTCAAAGTTGTTATTGAAGACACACGCTGCTGATTTCTAAGCTCGTTCAATTAACTGCAAATCCGTCTGTTGTTGTTGTTTTTGACACCGATATTAAGCGTAAGGAACGCCGTAACACCAGGAGGTCCGGATATAAGTCACGGGTTCGGGTCAGGATAGGATCCAGGCCGCTGCTTGTTTAATGAACAAAGCCAGATGATGGAGTCGAACTGGAGCTGTAAGGAAATTGAATGTAAGGAGAATGTCCAACAGGGTTAATGACACATCCACCACTGACTCTAATGGAAAGCAATTAATTTAGGACACAGGCCGCTGCGCCTTTTGCTCACTTTAATTAACACAGCGTTTATTTCTTTCCGCAGACCGAAGGATAGCCGTCTCTGTGTTGTCAAGGCTTTTGACTAATAAAAAACTAATAACCTCATTTTCTTCAGCAGTCTCACTGAGACATGACAATGCATGCTGGGAAAAGCAGAGTAAAACCCTGAGATCGGTAATGGCAGCCATATTGGATCTCTGATATTGGCTGGATTTGTGATTTTGGATCGCTGATGTTCACACAAAAACTAATTCAGGACAAAATAATTATGCGTACAGTACAGACCGTCTTGAACAAATAACTACATAGACAAATAGAAAATCTGAGTGCAGTGGACAGCTGGAATTACCCGTGATGAGATGAGATTGGATGTGATTGCAATTGGATTGGAAGTGATAGGGTGGGATTGGCTGGGAATAGATGTTATTGCTGAGGATTGACTGATTGGCTGAGATTAAATGGTATTGACTGGAATTAGATGCGATTGGCTAGGGTTAGCTGTGATTGGCTATGACTGGCTGTAATTTTATGTAATTAGATCGGATTGAGTGTGATTGGCTGGTATACTTTGGGATTGACATTGAGATTAAATAGGATTGGTTATGATTAACTGAGATTGGTTGTAATTAGATGCGATTAGATGGGATTGCCTGTGAATAGACTGGGATTGACTGACTGGCTGGGATTAGCTAGAACTGTACTGGTATTGACTTTTTGGCAATGTAAATATAGCAGGGTTAGCTGTTATTCGATGGAATTGACTGGAATTGGTTGAAATTTATCATATGGTGTACAGTTTATACAAAATTCATGCATTGTTTTTTTTTTCTAAACTCCAAAATAATCATCATTATTTTGTTCTTAGTAACTGAACCCTGCCAGAGGTTTAGCTCTTATGCTCTTAAGAAAGGGTCCTTTTGGAATTCTGCTGTAATCTATGCAGAATCCGTAAAGTGTTTCCCTTTCAGAACAGCACTAAACAAACTACTAAACAAACCTTTAAAGAACCTTTAAAGAACCAAGTTCCCTGAGTAAATATGGAGTACCAATTGAGTTTATTGCTCACAATAATTTTTTTTAGTTTTTCTCCTAGTACCAAAACCTTTTAGGAGGTTAACATTTGTGTGTGTGTGGGGGGGGGGGGTATGTTTCTATACCTGTAGATATGGAAGTGTTTAATCATGAACATTTCTGTGCTAAAAATGTTAGTTGTGAGCATGCTAATCTGTTAATATTACAGAAGATGTACAAAAAACAAAACGTGTCAAACAGGTATGAGAAAATGTGATTAACACGACTCACTCAAATTAACACCCCTAAGTAGTGCGTTTTTGTAGTACTCACTTCGCACTGCTCTGTCGGGGCATGGAGATGCATCTCAGACGTATAGCGACGCCTTGGTAATAACACGCGTGACTCTGTTGTTTATTAAAACGGCTTAACATAGTTCTTCTCTGTAAAAGGTTACGTGTGTAAGGCGCGGAGGAAGAGGGATCGCAGCTCCTCGCCTCCTAAACAAGCCTTTTATAATTCATCAGTGCCGCTGACAGATGAGTTCTGCCCAAGAATATTAGAAAATGTCTCAAATCTCATATATATGCTAATGGTATGCTGGGAACCGGTACTTTTTTATTTATTTATTTTTTATTTTTTAAATCTGCCCTGACCAGGGAGGGAAAAGTGGAGGAGACAAGTCATCACACCACACAATTTATGATCAAACAAGCAGCTAGGGTGAGACGCGTTCTCATTTAGCCTGAGTGTAATAACACACAACAGTGGTTACGTTCGGGACACACACATACACACACACAGTGTTAGTTTTGCATTGCCTTCTTTGTTCACACTCGTACGCACTTTTATTTTCAACGCAGTGTAGTCAATGTTCACGGCTGCAGTAACGAGATGTTCCATGACCACAGTATTCCTCAGAATTCCTTGTTTCTTTCCCCTCAAGGTTATACTTTAATTTCTAGACATAACATGTTTTTGTAAGGACAAACAAAATAACAGATTTTTCAAATTATTATTATTATTATTATTATTATTATTATTATTTATGTTTTTAATTAAAGGTTCTTTAAGCTGGACAGCCAGAGACCCCATCAAAGACTGGATTTCTTTCTTTTAACGGTTCCCTGAAAAGTTCCTCAAGGGTTCTTTGGGCAGTTAACAGCTCTTTGTTTTTGTTTTTTTACTTTAAGACAAAGAGCAGGAACCAATAAAAGGCTCTTTTGCAGGGTTTTATCCACACAACCTTGTATGGATCATGGCACAAAGGTTTTAAGGAAGATCTATTTTGATATAAAATTAAATTGGTTCTGCAGTCCTCCACGAGGCAAACCTTGGCTTGCACCTTTCCATGGTTTTACCGTAATCTAGGAAATCATGTTTGTGATAGACTGAACCTCCTAATTCCTAGAGGTTCCTCAGAAATCCTGCAATATTTCGGGGGTCATTAATAGTGCGAGGTTTCTAAAACCATTTTAAAATACGGGATCTGAAGAATGTCCCCATAGAGATGATAAAAGGCTGCTAGATTTTTCTAAGAAAGGGTTTGTTGGGCATTTAATGTTGATTTATTTTTTATTCTAGAAGGTTTCTACTTACAGTGGAACTGTTTTATACTCCAGTGAAAGCATTTACGTAGAAATACATGGAGGAGCAAATAAGTAAAAAAAAAAAAAAAACCTCTTCTAGAAGAGGTTTCATCAATGTACTGTATGAGCAGCCTTGTTGAGGGGTTCTACCCTAGACCTTTGAACCATACACAACTTTAGAACTTTAAAGAGCTACCCAGAAAGACCAAAAATGCACATACAGTAGGTGCTATTTTTTGTTTACTCCAAAAATAGTGGAAAACCATTTTGAGGTTTCTCATGGAATATTAGTCCTATCATAGCTGCAGATATAGAGAACTAAACAACAGTTCGATCTCCCCGTCACCATGCTCATTTATTCATCAATTCATTCATTCACGGTCTTTAGAACAAAGCTGTATTGTTTGTCATCACAATTTTTAACAACTTCATTTACTAAGAAAATGTGCATGTCTATACATACAGAAACACACACACACACACACACACACACACACACACACACACACACACACACACACACACAGAAAAGCTAATGAATATCAGCAAGACTTGTCTTTCTAGATAAACAACACCACAACCTCCACTACCACAAGAACCGTTCTTTTGTCTGAACGATGGTTCCCTCTCACACAAAGGCCTTGTGCATTTTTATGCAAAACAGTACACTAAAAAATGATAACGTAATCAGTCAAGGTGGCTGATTCCCTGCTCTACTGGAGCCTGTGATGAAGTATTAATAGCGGAATAGCTAGTGCTTTATTTTTCATAAATTACACGTGTCAGAGATAAAGGCGGCGCTCTGGAAGTGAACAGAATGACAAAACAGCATCATCAAACCCTAAAAAATACTGTAGCCCTGTAGATTAAACACTATACTCAATTATGCGTCTGGCGATACGCAGTATTTTTTATTATTATTTCATTATTATTCCTAAATGAAAGCTAAAATCTAATTAGTAAAGAAAAACCCTCCTTGGTACTGTATATTTAAGCAAAAGCAAAATGTAATTTAAGCTATGAATGCTACGTACATGTCAAATTCACAAATAGAAATTATAAAATGAGCATATGGTAGATTTTTTAAAACTTCTTTTAATTTAATTCTAGTCTTAATTTAATTCTAGTTCTTCTTACATTTTTTTAATGTAAGAAAACAAAAAAAAAAGTTTAAATAAAAAAAACAAAAATGTATTATTTCTGGACAAGGATGGCATTGTTTTAAAACTTAAAGTAGTAAATGTTGAATCCAATCATCTCCTTCGTCGTAGACGTTTTTTTTTTTAAAACAACATTAAGTCCTTTATAAATTGTGATATAATTTCAGTGAAGTGAGTAAAGCACATGGTAAAGCTACAAAACATAAAACAAAACAACAAAATTTTATACACTTTATTCACTCTTTCAGAAAAGTGATAGATATAATATAATTTGATATAATGACAAAACAAATAAAAACAAATAAAAACAAATATCAAAACATTCTTTTAAATATGTGACTTAAAATTATTGAGATTTTTTGTTCTCTATTTATTTAAAATTGTGGACAAAACATCATCTTTCAAACGCTCCCAGATAAATAATAATAATAATAATAATAATAATAATAATAATAATAATAAATATTTTTTCATAATTCATTTCTTAAGTTTTCTGTTGAGGGTCTTTATTTAGCTTCAACGTAGAAATGTAGCAGTTAAACAAAAAGTTCTATTAAACCCTAATATTGAATGCCATATGGGTTTATGCAAAATTATGCAAAATAAAAGAAAAATAAAAAAAGATTATTGATTACATTTACAGAAAATGTTAATTACCTGTATTTACATTTGCTACTTTAAAATAGAAATTTTAATTTAGACTTTTTTTGTTTGCTATTCATAAACAATAATGTTTATTGACTAAGGTGCAGAAAAGTGATACATATGATTATGTATTTTTTTTATTTATCTTTTTAATAAAAAAGGTCTTAAAAAATTTATTCTACAAGTGTCACGAAGTCTTAAAATATATATTTTTTACATTATTCACAGGTCATGAATTCCTTACAAAGATTTTTTTATTTATGATATTTGTTTGTTTATTTATTTCCAATAATTTTAACTAAAGAAACTGGTTTAAAACAACGTAAATGTTCATCAAGTACATTAGCAGAAATACAGGATGAATGTGATGGCATTTTATCAGTTTTTTTTTTTTCATTTATCCAGACATTTCTTTTTGAATGTAAGTGAAAAGTGGTCATAACCATGAGTAAAAAAGTTTGCTACATGGTAAATATAGCTAGTTAAGTTCTGTGTAAAAAGTTTGTTTTTACCTATTTTTTAAGGTTGTTCATTTAGCTGAAAGATTATATAAAATTTTTGTTCACCTGTAAAGTTTCCTGCTGAGGAGCATGAAGCCGTTTAGCTTTGACAGAACGAGCGGCACAACTATACGCACTATCCTCCAGGGCAAACGTCAAAATTGAATATAGTTGCACTTCCTCTGTTGAAGTTGGAGGGGATTAAGGGCATCTCGGCAGGCTTAGTGCGGATTAGGGGACGTCCATAACACCTCAACTGCTAACGCTAACTGTATTTCACCGAGGATTAGCGCCAGGCTGATAAAATTACGCAAAACTACGTCTATCTTGTAGCAACACCTGTTTGTTACATTTGTTCAACAAACAGCTGCTTTGCGTTTTTGCAGATTCGAGCTGTGTTCGGTTGGATTGTTAGATTCTAGTAAGGGTTTGGCCTTTCCTTCATCCCCCAGGATGCTTGCTTCATGCTGACAGAATATTATTACACATCATTACACTTCTTAGAGCGCGATTTAGCGAGGCCGGCCGAACGATTCTGCTGAGAGAGGTAGCGGGTAATGGAAAGTGTCTCCTTCACTTAAGACGAGATCTTCTTCCCTCTGTCACATGAGGCAATTGGCTGTCGGGGAATTCGCCTCCTCGTTTCCTGTTAGACACCTCAACACGTCGTCGATCTCATTGATTTTTTTTCTTTATTTATCGTGAAATGTTGAGTGAAACGAAGCGGACGTCTTCATCCGTTGCGGTAACAAGACATCGATTGGAGTTTAAAAGTCAGACAGGAAGTACTTCAGAGAATCTGTGATAAAAAAGAGACGCATTCGTAATATTAAATACTAAATACAATATAAAATTAATAATGCAGGAAAAGTAAAATATGTGTGTACAGTAAAATATTCGTGCTTTTATTTGAATTACATCACATCTGGTTTAATAGTGGTACTGATATACATGTGATGCTGTTCTCTGTAAGGAGATATTTACTAGACATTTAAGGAAGGAGTCTCCAGTACCAATGCAATGTATACAACAGTGATAAAGCTATAACTTAACTCAGTAATTTTAAGATATCTGAATTCTTCAGGAAAAAGAGTTTTAAGCTTCTTTATTAGTACAATCTCCTACTTCTGATTAAAAAATTTTTTTTTAAGTTGATGATAATGATGAGGGAAAGCCCTTAGACTTGACTTGGTGCTTTTTTCCTAGCATGGTCACTATTGGCTAAGCTGTTGATGCCAGACGTGCTAAAGACTAACCTCAGGAGCCATCGTAAAAAGGCATTTGTCTTTGTAAAGCCACAAATCATTTAAGATGTTGCGCCTTTTCAGAGTGAAAGGAGCCTTGTGGGTTTTAAGAAGCCTAAGTGGAAGTGGTTAGGGAATTGAAGAGGCCCTTGCCGTCTCCACATCTCTCTCTCTCTCTCTCTCTGCGCCATACGTTGCTTAACATTCAGCCACCCCCCTCTGTCAGCTCCATTGTGCCACTGGGGAAGAATGATGATAAATCGTTTGGCCCGAGGAGAAAAGGACGGATCTGGCGACTGGTTAAGTACTTCTGCGGCAGAGCGACCTCATAATCACTCGCCTGCTTGATTTATAAACTGGGTGGTGATTAATGTGCTTTTAAATGGCCGAGCTAGTCTGGACCAGACGCACTGACACTGCTGTTTCTCGTCACTGTAGCGCTAAACCAATCCCAACAACGTGGCATTTAAATCTCAACATTTTTTGCCAATTCTTCATGTTCAGTCTGTTTTAAGGAGGTGTAGGTGGACAACCACCGGGGACCTGGACATTCAAAGGTCTCTGCATGATGATCAATAATTTCCCCCCAATTAAATCAACCTAATTCTAGACTTACGCAGCAGAACTGGGAAACAGGAGAATTCTCCTAGTGCTTTTGCTAATACTGACTATTTCAGAGATCACATTTTGGAAGTGTTAATGTAACCACTATCTTTAAAACGCAACTTGGTGTTTAGCATCTCTGTGTCAAAAATCATACAAACCGGATTCCAAAAAAGTTGGGACACTAAACAAATTGTGAATAAAAACTGAATGCAATGATGTGGAGATGGCAAATGTCAATATTTTATTCAGAATAGATCATAGATGACAGATCAAAAGTTTAATCCGAGAAAATTTATAATTTTAAAGGAAAAATATGTTGATTCCAAATTTCGCTGTGTCAACAAATCCCAAAAAAGTTGGGACAAGTAGCAATAAGAGGCTGGAAAAAGTAAATTTGAGCATAACGAAGAGCTGGAAGACCAATTAACAGTAATTAGGTTAATTGGCAACATGATTGGGTATAAAAAGAGCTTCTCAGAGTGGCAGTGTCTCTCAGAAGCCAAGATGGGTAAAGGATCACCAATTCCCACAATGGTGCGCAGAAAGATAGTGGAGCAATAGCAGAAAGGTGTTACCCAGCGAAAAATTGCAAAGACTTGGCAGTTATCATCATCAACTGTGCATAATATCATCCGAAGATTCAGAGATTCTGGAACAATCTCTGTGCGTAAGGGTCAAGGGCGTAAAACCATACTGGATGCCCGTGATCTCCGGGCCCTTAAACGACACTGCACCACAAACAGGAATGCTACTGTAAAGGAAATCACAGAATGGGCTCAGGAATACTTCCAGAAACCATTGTCAGTGAACACAATCCACCGTGCCATCCGCCGTTGCCAGCTGAAACTCTACAGTTCAAAGAAGAAGCCATTTCTAAGCAAGATCCACAAGCACAGGCGTTTTCATTGGGCCAGGGATCATTTAAAATGGAGTGTGGCAAAATGGAAGACTGTTCTGTGGTCAGACGAGTCACGATTCGAAGTTCTTGGAGGACAAAGAGGACAAGGACAACCCAAGTTGTTATCAACGCCCAGTTCAGAAGCCTGCATCTCTGATGGTATGGGGTTGCCTGAGTGCGTGTGGCATGGGCTGCTTGCATGTCTGGAAAGGCACCATCAATGCAGAAAAATATATTCAGGTTCTAGAACAACATCTAGTCATCTCTTTCAGGGCCCTGAAGACCCTGCATCTCAAGACCCTGCATTTTTCAACAAGATAATGCCAGACCACATTCTGCATCAATCACAACATCATGGCTGCGTAGGAGAAGGATCCGGGTACTGAAATGGCCAGTCTGCAGTCCAGATCTTTCCCCTATAGAGAACATTTGGCGCATCATAAAGAGGAAGGTGCGACAAAGAAGGCCCAAGACGATTGAACAGTTAGAGGCCTGTATTAGACAAGAATGGGAGAGCATTCCTATTTCTAAACTTGAGAAACTGGTCTCCTCGGTCCCCAGACGTCTGTTGAGTGTTGTAAGAAGAAGGGGAGATGCCACACAGTCGTGAAAATGGCCTTGTCCCAACGTTTTTGGGATTTGTTGACAGTTTGCTGGCTGTAATGACAATTAACTTAATACTATGAAAAGTTTTACCTACACATTTGGGGAAATGGTTAACAAATGATATCTTAATCATTAGCAACATTCATTACCTAGCAATCATAGCAGCAAACGCATCACAACTTTGACTTTAACTATTTAGTGATTGTTCTTTTTTTAGTATAGAGTCTTGCTTTTGTACAGTAAGTTGCTAGCATGTCTGAGTGAAATGTTGATGTTCTTGTTGGCTTTATCTTGTTTTTAACAGTCTGTTGTCTGTGAAAAGCATTAATGACTGCTAGCAGATAGATAAATCACAATGTAACTCATCCAGTCTTTTACTAGTGTTCTCTTAGTATTTAACAAACACATTTGAGGTTAATGTCAATGTTCTGGATTGCTTCAAGTGTTTATATAAGCGATATACATGCTACCTGTTAATTAGTCATATAATAATTCTACATATACAGTCTTTAAGTCGTCGTTTATTATTTTATTCTATAAATAAATCTGAGGTAAGTGTTAATGCTCCTGATGGTCGTGCCATGTTTTCGATGTCATTGCCAAATCATAATTTTACTCTTCAACAGTCTTTTCTAAACGTTTACTTAACAACACACCTGAGGTAAATGTTGAAGTTCCTGATAGTTTCTGTCTCATTTTCCTTATCAGTATGCCTTTGCATTCTCTGTTTGTGACATTTATCTACTATGTGTTCAGAATCAGAATTTAACACCTACCTGTATAGTCTTGAGGTAAATTCTAATGTTCCTGGTGGTTCTGTCTTTTCCCCCCACTCCCTGTGCTTTTATGCTGTCTGTACCTCAGATATACTGTAAAGGTTACTCTCTAGCTACAGTAGGCAGAATCTGTATCTTATTTGTATCTTTTATAAGCATTTTGCTCATAAGTTCCACACAAATCTGAGGTAAACATTAGACACTTACAGTATGCCAGATTTACTGTATTACTGTACCTGTTGTAGCTACTGTAGTCACAGAATGTAGCTAGCATTGTCTTTTGATAGTACGTATATTACACAATAGATCTGAGAACAATATTAATGTTCCTGATGGCTTTGTCTTATTTTTATTGTCTGATGTCTGTATAAAAACTTAATATAATGTCTACTAGAAACTAGCTAAAACATAATTTTAATCATTTAGTCTTTAAAGTATTTTCCAAGTCTCCAAGTATTTTACAAACACATCTGAGGCAAATGTTTATGTTCCTGGACGGTAAATTGTAACAGCTATACGCTAGCTTGTGAAATCGTAGTTTTTATTTCTACAGTATAATGTTTCATTACTTTTTTTCATAAAAATGTCTGAGGTAAATGTTATGGAATGTCTTGTCTTATTTTCAGTACCACTTGTATCTTGTCTTTCAAGGTATTAGCGGCTCTAGTAGTGGTTTCCAATGTTTTCCGCTGCTTGGGAAACTGTTTATTATAGTCATTATGAGCCAACTCATGTAACAGCGAGAGTTGCTCCCAAACAGTACGTACTTTACTCAGGTTTTCTGAACAGCATATTCATTTAAAAAAAGAACTCGGGTTAGTGTTGAGGGCAGAGCCTATATTTCTCAAACAAGGCCTCATCACTGCACTGCGATACCTCAGTTTTCAATAATGGGTTCTTGAATAAGTAAAACGTTGTCGAGTCTTGCAGAACAGCATGAGTAGCAGCCATTATGTGCAGGTGCTGACATTTAAAAAGTTTGTCGCAAGTTTTCTCGATACCTCTTCCTGTCAGCGCTGAGATTGACAACTCACTCAGAGCACAGTTTGAGAGGAAATTTGTTTGGACTCCTCATTCTCCCTCTCGCTCGCTCGCTCGCACAGCGTGGGAGGTGGCAAAGTCGTTCATTCCCTCCCTCGTGCACTGGAAATGGCAGTGTCAATTAAATATCACTTTCAATTTCCCTGTTTTATGATCCCTCGGCTACTAAGCAGCAATAACGCGGGCCCTCCTACCTTGTCACGCACATGATTGATTACACTTGTCTCCTCTTATATAGAGACATTTACATGAAAATAAGGGAAAACAGCAGCCCTTTGTTTGCATGGAAGCGAATCATGGGGTGAGCAACGGAGAATTTCATATTCATGCAAGGGAGCCCATAATAAAGCCGAGCTCTGGGATCGGGACATTCCCCAGAACGGGACGCAGTGTCGAGACTCGAGTGGATTTTATTAAGCGAGGAAAATGATTTTCTCCCATCGTGAAGGGGAACTCGAGTGCTAATGGAGTAACTTCCATCCTGTTGTACGTGTTTTATTCATACACAGACATCGATGTAAAAGTTAATATGTAGCAGTTGATGGTATGTTAATATGAAGAGTTTTCTCCCAAATAAAACGTATAATAGTATCAATAATAATAATAATAATAATAATAATAATATGAAAAGATCAGTGGAAAATTAATTAAGCGTAGCAAATAATCGAGGCCCATTCATCATGCTTCTACTGTCATGACTGACATCCCCATTGCATTACAAAGTCTCATTGTAATTATATGGGGTTAACACACCATTGCCTGTGTGTGTGTGTGTGTGTGTGTGTGTGTGTGTGTGTGTGTGTGTGTGTGTGTGTGTGTGTGTGTGTGTGAGATCAGACCCTTGAGGAGCAGGTGTTCTGCCTACTTATGCTGTAATCGAGACCCTACAGCAGTGCGCCTTGAGGGCAGTGGGCCACACACACACACACACACACACACAGGGGGAGTATTATGACTTAGGATTATTGTCTTAATCCAGTTGTGCTTGTGTAAAACTTTGAACTATTTGTTTGACCCCACAACAATACACAATTAAATAAATTCCTGCATACTGTGTAATGTATCGCTTTCGATTCCTTAAAAAGTGAATAAGTTTCTGTCAAATTTCATTTCTCAAGTCCAAAACGGTCACCATATTGTCTGTTTAGTTGTGCATTTAGTTGCATTGTTAAAATAGATATTAGCATTATGCTAGTTAATATATAGATAATTTTTTATTATTTCCCTCTTAGTTTATTCAAATTACATGTACATTTTGATTTTTGTTACGGTAGCTATTAATAATTTTCGTTGGATGTTTTGCTAACTTACCAAGTATTAGCAACAAGATGTTACTATTATGCTGACCAAAAAACAAACAAACAAAAGGACACAAATATCCTGCTTTAGCCTACATTGAGCTGTTTGTCTCTCTGCATTTTCTTTCTGAATTTTAATGTGTAGCTCTGCTAGGAGACATTTTGATAGTATCGACTTATCCGCACAGATATATGGCGGCCGATTCCATTAGTGCTTAAGTAATATGGAGCGCTGAGACAAAGAGGAAGTGAGAGAGAGAGAAAAACGACAGCGAGCGGATCAGATAGCGGGCGCCAGTATTTCTCACACAAAACGCATATATGCTAAATAGTAGAGATTAGGCAGGATGAATTGGAGCGAGAGGAGACAGAGGTTAGCTAGCATGTTTACACAGCATGTGTGAGAGAGAGTATCGCTAACCTGCTAAGTCTTGTCTCCTTAGGTTCAGGGAACCAGATGCCCTGTATCGGATTGTGGGGCCTCTGGGTTTCTGTGTGTGTGTATAGTGATAAGCTAAGGGCTAATACCCTGAGCGAGGTGCTAATAAACAAACAGGGGCTAAATTGGCTGAATGGATGCACTGATGCGTAGGCAGCTAGCTTGGCCTCAATGGCTTAATCTTCTCCTCTTTTACATCCTTAGTCCAGATTAGCCAGTAAATGGGTTAAAAAAAGGGACATGCATGTTTTCCGTTCTTAGCTCAGAATTCAATCTTTCTTCCCAAAACGTTGCCTGAATTTACGATTCCGGATAAACTGGAACGGTGCTTACACAGATTTCTACATAACTTGCTTTCTTGATTTCAGGAAATGAGACTGTGATTGGCAGAAGCAGTTGCTTGCACTTTGGCAACTAGATGGCAGCCATGTTTGTCTTGTCACTGCTGGGCTGCGTGCTGAGAGACACAGACAAATCGGAGTGGGTTGAGAGCTTACACACTTGTATACGTGGAAATTAGCAGAACTGCTTGTTCTTTCGGTTATGATCAGATCAGACAGGTCACTCTGTACAGATTGTAGTAAAACATGACAGTGTGGAAGGAAGATTATTTCATAGCCATGATTATTTAGATAAGCACATGTTCTTTAAGTTTAATTAAACTTTACTGTAGTTCAGATCAATCAGGGCATGCATGCCATACTGTGTATACAGTATATATACTGTATATATTTATATATACAGTGGTGTGAAAAACTATTTGCCCCCTTCCTGATTTCTTATTCTTTTGCATGTTTGTCAAACTTAAATGTTTCTGCTCATCAAAAACCGTTAACTATTAGTCAAAGATAAGATAATTGAACACAAAATGCAGTTTTTAAATGAAAGTTTACGTTATTAAGGGAGAAAAAAAACTCCAAATCTACATGGCCCTGTGTGAAAAAGTGATTGCCCCCCTTGTTAAAAAATAACTTAACTGTGGTTTATCACACCTGAGTTCAATTTCTGTAGTCACCCCCAGGCCTGATTACTGCCACACCTGTTTCAATCAAGAAATCACTTAAATAGGAGCTACCTGACACAGAGAAGTAGACCAAAAGCACCTCAAAAGCTAGACATCATGCCAAGATCCAAAGAAATTCAGGAACAAATGAGAACAAAAGTAATTGAGATCTATCAGTCTGGTAAAGGTTATAAAGCCATTTCTAAAGCTTTGGGACTCCAGCGAACCACAGTGAGAGCCATTATCCACAAATGGCAAAAACATGGAACAGTGGTGAACCTTCCCAGGAGTGGCCGGCCGACCAAAATTACCCCAAGAGCGCAGAGACGACTCATCCGAGAGGCCACAAAAGACCCCAGGACAACATCTAAAGAACTGCAGGCCTCACTTGCCTCAATTAAGGTCAGTGTTCACGACTCCACCATAAGAAAGAGACTGGGCAAAAACGGCCTGCATGGCAGATTTCCAAGGCGCAAACCACTTTTAAGCAAAAAGAACATTAAGGTTCGTCTCAATTTTGCTAAAAAAAATCTTAATGATTGCCAAGACTTTTGGGAAAATACTGTACCTTGTGGACCGAGGAGACAAAAGTTGAAATTTTTGGAAGGTGCGTGTCTCGTTACATCTGGCGTAAAAGTAACACAGCATTTCAGAAAAAGAACATCATACCAACAGTAAAATATGGTGGTGGTAGTGTGATGGTCTGGGGTTGTTTTGCTGCTTCAGGACCTGGAAGGCTTGCTGTGATAGATGGAACCATGAATTCTACTGTCTACCAAAAAATCCTGAAGGAGAATGTCCGGCCATCTGTTCGTCAACTCAAGCTGAAGCGATCTTGGGTGCTGCAGCAGGACAATGACCCAAAACACACCAGCAAATCCACCTCTGAATGGCTGAAGAAAAACAAAATGAAGACTTTGGAGTGGCCTAGTCAAAGTCCTGACCTGAATCCTATTAAGATGTTGTGGCATGACCTTAAAAAGGCGGTTCATGCTAGAAAACCCTCAAATAAAGCTGAATTACAATAATTCTGCAAAGATGAGTGGGCCAAAATTCCTCCAGAGCGCTGTAAAAGACTCGGTGCAAGTTATCGCAAACGCTTGATTGCAGTTATTGCTGCTAAGGGTGGCCCAACCAGTTATAAGGTTCAGGGGGCAATTACTTTTTCACACAGGGCCATGTAGGTTTGGATTTTTTTCTCCCTAAATAATAAAACCCCTCATTTAAAAATTGCATTTTGTGTTTACTTGTGTTATCTTTGACTAATAGTTAAATGTGTTTGATGATCAGAAACATTTTGTGTGACAAACATGCAAAAGAATAAGAAATCAGGAGGGGGGCAAATAGTTTTTCACACCACTGTATATAGCATAGTAGTGCAAGTCTACACTGTACAGTGTATAAAGGTATAAAGTATATATAGAGTAGAGTGAAACATATCTTATAAAATATATACATACCGTATATAAAACTTTACATAGTGATAAATCCAAACGCTATTTATATACAGCACATAGTTAGTATCTCAGTTATGTTAGGTGTATATACTGTACACTACACAAAGGTTTATAAAGGGTTATTGACGACCTGCAGTTTTGTACCCTGCAGCTACAGTAACTAGTATATAGATAATACACAGTGCGGTGATGAACAAACATATGCTGTTTAGATATATCTGTTATTTTCCAGAATTAGTAATGATTGCAAGAAAAATTTATAAAAGTACACATTTTGAGCTACGTATGGGAATAATGAGTTCATTATTCGTTATATAATGAGTCATTCGAATAATGAGTTTTTATATATATATATATATATATATATATATATATATATATATATATACACAAGAGCATCAGCAAGAATGAAAGGAAAGGTGTACAGGACAGTGGTGAGACAAGCAATGCTCTACGGCTTAGAGACAGTGGCACTGAAGAAAAGACAGGAGGCAGAGCTAGAGGTAGCAGAGCTGAAGATGTTGAGGTTCTCTTTGGGAGTGACAAGGATGGACAGGATCAAGAATCAGTTCATCAGAGGGACAACCCATGTGAGATGTTTTGGAGATAAAGTCAGAGAGGCCAGATTGAGGTGGTTTGGACATGTTCAGAGGAGAGATTGTGAATATATCGGTAGAAGGATGCTGAGGTTGGAACTGCCAGGCAGGAGGTCTAGAGGAAGACCAAAGAGGAGATTTATGGATGCAGTGAGAGAGGACATGAAGTTAGTTGGTGTGAGAGAAGAGGATGCAGAGGATAGGCTTAGATGGAGGCAGATAGATGATTCGCTGTGGCGACCCCTGAAAGGGTACAGCCGAAAGACAAAGAAGATATATATATATATATATATATATATATATATATATATATATATATACAGTGCTAAACATTCCTTTTGACATTAAACTCTCAGTTTAAATTTTAAGTTACTTTTGAAAATTTATTTATTTATTTATTTATTTATTGTTTGTTTGTGAGCGTAAGGAAGCCCAGTCGTCTCAGTTCATTGTGCTCAGAAAGAAAGGACGTTGCTCTTTCTATTCGTCAGGTTTTTCCCAGAGCCTCCTGGGTCAAGTATTTTTTCTTTTGGGGTATTTGGATTTTAAACGCTCCCTGCCTCTCTCTCTCTCTCTCTCTCTCTGTCTGCTTCCCTCCCTCCCTGCACTTGCTCTCTCCAGGGCCACTATAGTGTCCAAACCTTGTCTACATTTACTACAGGCGAATGTAGAGCTCCTCTGAACGACGCTTTTTGTTAGCTCGCCAACGGTGATTTCATGAACTTTGAACCCCGGCCCATGGCAACGGCGAGAAAAATGTTTGTGGTGATTGACAGGATTAAGGGAAGAGCCATCTCTGTCTATGCCTCCCCCCTCCTCCTTTTGCCCCCTCCTCCTCCGTACGCATTTCAAACACTTGCCGAACAATGGCGTCGGGCTCGATTGAATTAATGAGCTAGCGCCTGACTGTCAAAAGAGCACACACACTTTACATAAACCTGATTATCTTTGTGTGGCAGAGAAAGAGTGTGCATGTGTGTATGTGTGGCGGGATGGATAGAGGAGGAGAGGGAGCACTGCTTTCACTGGGCACCTAGCATCAAAGCGCGAGTGGAGGCGATGTTCCCGGCCCTCTCGCTCCTTTTTCTGCTTAGCATAAATCAACCGTGCCATTTTAACAAATCCATTCAAGAAGCTTTGGAACAAAAAATAAATAAATAAAAGGTTCTTCGCTTATACTCACTCACTTTCTCTTTTTTTTCCTCTCTGCTACGTCCAATGCTTGTCCCCTTCACTTTAAGACGAAGGGCCTCTGTGAGAACTGAGGCCCATGTAATGGAAGCTAATTCTTCATTTAATCCTTTTTAGTGCCTCTCACTCTGACTGTCTTTTTTTCAAAAAGATGCTGTCCATCATGTGTCCTTCGTTTCCGGCGTGAGATTTTCATTCATTCCGTCTCGCAACGTGATTTTAAGGAATTACTTGTCTGCATGGCTACTATATAATAAGCTAATCTCGTATTGACTGGCTAAGCTAGTGTAACTTTAGCTAGATAACCTGTTTTGATGACATCATGGATTAGTTAATGACGGCAGATATTTAACTTAACATATAAACACAACACTAAACATACACTCACACACACAAGACAGGAAATAAACCCAAACACACACACACACACACATGAGTCGCCAGGTATACACATTTGCACTATCTTCCTTCGAACGACTTGCCACATCCTTGCATATTGAAAGTTATAAATTGCGCCCGTCGCGGTGCATAAATTGGAATTGTGGCGTGTCAGTGAGTAATATACTTAGCATTATTCATAACGGGGAACTTTTATCAGCCGGCGCTGTCAGTAACAGATACTCTGCCCGGCTGTGTCCCATTCCACTGATATAGCAAAACAAATGAGGGACGTAATAATGTTCCTCTGAGCTGGCGTGTGTGTCTCTCTGCCCCCACCCCGCACCCCCCACCCACAATCTCTGCATGCACATGTAGAAGTATGAAAAATAGCTCAATAACTGGAAGATAACGGCCAGAATATAACTCTTGGACGGCGTATGTTGATGGAACAGTGAAATGTACACGGTTTTCCCTCATATGTAGTGCAAGTTTGGTGTCCAAAGTTTGTTTCTTTAGTTTCGCACCAAGCAAATCTTGCTAACAGGTAGGGCAAGGTCAGAACTAGCTGTGAGTTTATCATGCAAACAGTCAGCTCAAATATTCATACAGTCACATTAAACTGTACCACACTTAGGGTTATATAGGGTAATCAAATAATTACCCGGTCAGCTCAGATCACATAGCCAGCTCATGTCATCACAGTCAGCTCAATAATCACAGTCAGTTCACATAATCATACAGTCAGCTCACATTATTCTAGCCAGCTTATAACATCACACAGTCAGTCTACATCATCATACAGTCAGCTCACATCATCAGGCAGTAATTTTACGTCATTACACAGTCAGCAAACATCATCACAGTCAGTTCATATCATCACGCAGTCAGCTCACATTATTATAGCCAGCTTATATCATCACACACAGTCAGTCCACATACTGTAATCACACAGTTAGCTCACATTATCACATTAGCAAACATCATCATACAGTCAGTCCACATAATCACAGTCATTTTACATAATCACACAGTCAGTTCATATCATCACACAGACAGATCAATAATCACACAGTCACCTCAAGACATCACCAGTCAGCAAACATAATCACAGTCAGCTCAATAGTCACACAGTCAACTCATGTCATCTCAGTCATCTTACAGTTAGCAAACATCACAGTCAGCTCAATAATGACACAGTCACTTGCCTCAA
Source organism: Channallabes apus (assembly GCA_030522415.1). Lineage (NCBI taxonomy): Eukaryota > Metazoa > Chordata > Actinopteri > Siluriformes > Clariidae > Channallabes > Channallabes apus. Next base: position 16,799,623 of record CM060111.1, on the reverse strand, counting down.
ATAACTATACAGTTGGCTCAGACTCACATACCCTCTAACACTCACAGACTGACAGTCGCTCAAATCACACAGTCAGCTCAACCTGTAATAAATAAAGGCCTACTTTATTAGCTGTCATATTGCCTCATAAGTCTGATTACCGCAAATAATCACAAAACCACCTCAACCCGTTACATAGTCATTTCCAATAATAAAGAAAGTGGTATTAAATATTGTGTTTTATTTGACTGCACAATGATGAGAGACATCCTGTAGTTTAGTACGCTACTGAACATCCTGATTTCATTTGGCCGATCAATAGCTTCTGGAGTTAAAGAGTAACGCCTCTTGACTTTTATCATGGACAGTGCTAATTATTATTCGCCAGGTTTTGACCCTGGCTGCTGCCGAACGCTTCGTTTGCACTCTGCTCAGGGAGATACATTAGGTTTGCAACGCTCCATTCATTAGCACACGATTAGTCTCTACAGATTGATCAATATATCACGGATAGAACATCTTGAAGGCGGACGTCTGGAGCCATTGTGGTCCCTCAGATAATGACTGCTTTATTCATGCAGGCTTGTAGGAACACGAAGATAAAAGCAAAGCAAGAGAAAAGAGTTATTTCGCCGAGATTATAGGAGCGAGGGCTAAACGGAGCTCGGCTGTGAAAGATCTGAACCAGAGGATTTCGTTCTATTCAGAGCTGTAAAATGGTTCACTCTGCTTATCACATATGGAAAGCATTAGGATGTATTTTAATCAAAGCTGAATTACAATGACAGGTTATAGGGGATTCTCTCTAGGTGTCTTGTCAGGGATGGCTAGCTAACATTCTCGAGAGTTAAGTATAACAAGAAATGTTAGAGCTGAGACAAACGCAGCAAAAGACATAATACTATAATATCAACTTAATATTTTTGTAAGCGATGAAGACACCATAGTAACGCCAACCTGTTTTCTATTGGCTGTTCATTTTAAACTTTATAAGTACACCAGGTGCAAATTTACCCAACTGTTTAATGAAAAATGAAGTTAAATTTCCTTTTCACATCCTGCATCATTTCACACTTGAGGAAATTGTAAATTCTTTTTCCCACAAGTATAAGTATGTATATATATACTTTCAGACACACACATACACACACTGTACACACACCCTAACAGAGAGAGAAACTGGCACACACACACACACACACACACACACACACACACACACACACACATGCTAACGGAAACACTGCTCTGTCGGGATTCTTTTCAACGGTAATGTGCAGGCGCAAGTACACTCTAACAGCAGATTCATCTCCGCACTGCTACGAACTGTTTAACTTATGTTTCTTCAAGGAAGCCATTGTTGCATTTTCTACTAAAACTTTCAAATGACATGTATTAATATTTCTATAAATATATAGAATCTTCTATAAATAATTAATCTAATTATATTAGATTAGTACCTGTGTATTTTAACCTTTCATTTCTGCAGATCTGCTGTGAAATTACCTTCATGGCTCCACACTATCATCCCTCCCTCCTTCCTCCTCCCTCTGTCACTCACTATTCCCTGGTTCCCTCACTGGATGGAGGCGAATCAGGATGCTCCATCTGCAGCAATTACAAGAATGAGATGCACTTTATGGCAATTTGAGCATTTGTGAGCTTTTCCAGCTATCTGAGGGAAGCCCATGATGGTTGCTCCATCGAGAGTCATGAGGCTTAAAAGAAAATCACAGGGGGAAAAAACGCTTGAGTGTGTGTTAGAGCTATGGGAAGTGTCAGTTTTTTTTTGATGTGCCACATCATTAGCAGATGTGTGATACTACAAAAATACACATGAACGAATTTCATGTTTCATGTTGCTGCTGGATTCTGAGTGGCCAAAGCATGCTGATGATAAACAGATAACGTTGATATGTTAAAAGTGTTTCCTCGTTTAAGTGCTTCAGGGGCAACGTGACAAGTGTCTTGTGGTATTTATTTGCACCTAAGTATGTTTAGATGACTTGGAAAGTGGTTTAATTTTTCATTTTGATACTCCATCACTTGAAGGGTTAATCTATCCTGGACCTTAAAGCTGTATTTACCTGGGAAGAGTCAAGCTGTCCCCGGGGCCGGCTGCAGCTCTCGTCCAATGCATAGAGAAACGCCTGGCCTTCTTGTACTGTATGTTGTATTAGGGGTGCCGTTATTTATAAATTTTTGTTTGTTTTTAAAAATATATATATATATTATAAACATAGATAGGGTATAATATGGTGTCTGGGATCTGCATCCAAAAATAATATATACAGTATCTCACAAACGTGAGTACACCCCTCACACTTTTGTAAATATTTTATTATATCTTTTCAAGGGACAACGCTAAAGATATGAAACTCTGATAGAATGTAAAGTAATCAGTGTACAGCTTGTATAATGGTGTAAAGTTGATGTCCCCTCAAAATAACTCAACACACAGCCATTAATGTCTGAGCATGCATATAAGAATGCATGCTCAAATCTTCAAACATCCTTATTGAAATCTTCTTCATTCTTTTATGTAAAACTATTTAGGAAATTTAGTTCAGAGCAACTTTTGTGTCATTTACCTTTGCCACAATTCTACATAAAAACTTCAGGGGTGTGACCTAGTAGTCATGAAAACCCATCCTTTTCCAAAAAAAATTAGCTACTTGGTGGCATTTTGTTCATGTTTCTTTTTTGTGTCTTATTATAACATAACAACTCTTTGCAAGTGGGGCGAATGAGATAATAGATTTAAAATTTCTACTCAGCTAATGGTACGTAATAGTAGTGTAGTATTGTTCACAACGCTACATGAAGTAACACAGTTACTTCATACTGATTTCTAGATTTTGATGTTTTGAATTCCAGCTCTAAAAGTTGTGCATTTTTATATTTATGTTCCAGTCTGTTATCATTTCTATCACAAGGGTGGATGGTAAGAAAAACAACTGTTTATAGCTTCTATAGTATAAGTGAAAACACAAACTATTCTCAACACTGTTAAACAGCGTGATGCATGAATAAAAATGTACAGTGTTTCATTTTTAAAAACAGAAAAACTGTAATTGTCGGTAGTGTTGTAGTATAAAAGGAGTAAATTAATTACCTTGGAAGGTTTTGTGAGAAAATAGAAAAATTAACTTTGTACAATGCAATAATTTAGAGAAATCAGGTGATTATTGTTTTATTGTTGTTATTATTATATTTTGTTTTATTTGTCCTCTTTTGAGGACCTTCTCTCTCGTTCTCTTTCTGTATGTTTTTGACCTTCATCCCATTCGAGTCCTTACTACATCAATGACCTGGTTGGAATTTTTTTGCCTTTTACACAAACGGTACTTTAAAAACCAGGTCTTGACTCAAAATAGAAAAAGAAAAAAAAGTGTTTAAGACAAAAATGTTGAACGACAAAAGGCGTTTCTCTCCCTCCCTGGAAGAAGCCGTTGGCTCACCTTGACAGCTCCTCTACCCACAATGCACTAAGTGGATGATTAAAAAGAAATGGAGGGTTTTACTGCAGGGTTTTTTCGCGGCCTCCCTCGAGTCCCTCGAGCCGCTGGAGCGCGGAGCTACAGCTGTCCTCCAAACAAGGCCGACATCCTTTATTTATTTCTTATGAAATATTGATGCGTGTTATGAAAGGTTTAAAATAATGTGTCTAGGCCTTTCGCTGGTTTCTAATGCATAAATAATTCCGGCCCCTCGGACAGGACGGCAGATCGCTGCCTTCCTGCCCGAGAGGGGGAGAAAAAAAATAGCATCCCTCGTAATTTCCTACACTTATACGATCGGCTTGGGCTCTGAATAATTGATGGACAAATTTAGGGACTAAAACTGTGACACAATATGACTTTATGTCAAAGGGTTAGTCCCTGTGGATCTGGACCTCGAAATGGGTTCTTACACGTATTTCTCAGGGAAAAAACAGTCAGAGAGAGAAAGAAAGAAAGAGAACAAGAGAGCTCACTTTTGATTTTGATTCAGTTTTGATTTTTTTCTTTTCCTCTAACAGAGCAACATGGCCTCCGTGATGAGGTCTGGCTTTGCATGGCTGCCGATAAGCCGACTTTCTAGCCTATTATGACTGAAAAGGATGGAGGGATGATGGGAGGGGAAATGTATTTGTTTCTGAACACAAATGGGTTTTCCACTGTGACATGCAGCCGATTTTGATTGCCTCGTAGACACAAGGATGTGACGAGGGATCCTGTCGCTTCTCTCTTCAATTACGGGCTGCGTTTGATGCTGGGAACTGATTTTATTTCATCATTTAAAAGATAGAAAAGGTCTCTGGTGCCTGAGTCAGCATGTTCCAGTTGGCTAATTTGACTAACATTCTGGTTCTGATGTATGAAACTAGTAAAATTCACTGAATGAGCAACTCACCTTGTTTTCCTGTAGATTATCCCATCATCTGTTGATCTTCCCATCCATGTAGCTTCTATATCAGTGAGTTTCACTAAAACAAAAATGCTAGATTAGCTAGTAAACAGCTAATAAAACATTCTATAATGGAAGTTAGAAAATATTTTCAAAATCAGCAAAGCAATAGCTTATCGCTAAACATTATTCACTAGAAATAGAAACTCTGACTAGCATCCTATTTCTAGAGGGTGGAACTAGCAAACTAGCAAAATAATAATATAAAAAACAGTCTGTCTATTTGTGTTCCTATTTATCATCTGAAACAATTAATAAGGCAAAGCTAGGCGATATTCTAGATTTTCCACAAGACAACACCCTATCATCCAGTTTGCTAACTCCAGATTACAGTATCTTCTACTATATCTTGCATTCTACACAGATGAAATTTTCTTAATTTCACATTCTCTTGAATTAGAAATTATGAATTAGAAATTATGTTCAAGGATATCAAACAGAGCGCACTCAACATACATTTATAAACATTTCGCACCAGCTAGTTTGACTAGCAAACCTTGCTTTATTAGCTACATACAGTAGTTTAGCCTCTCGCTAGGTTTGCCTTATAGTGCTGCTATAGAACCTACAGTAAGGAAAGATGCCATCTGACGTTTCCATTCTCATAGCTGCACTGAAGAGTTTCATTAAAAAAAAAAAGTCACTTAAACATGAAAATTTGACATTTTAGATTTTGCACTGAAAATATGCTAGCAAACAATTCCTAACTTAAGATTTTAAAAAAGGAACAAAATTACTTATAAGACTAGCTAATGATCTACCTAAATCAAACTAGCATGCCTGGATTACAAAACAAAAGGGGTGGGCAGAAATGTATTGCTTTATTCATTTCTTTTACTTGTTTACTGTAGGTTAATTACCATGGCTGCCAACGAAAACAAAATCAATGAAAAAAAACACAATTATTTAAAGTTGAGCTAAAGTTTTGCATTGTTGCTAATTTAACTAGCAATCTACTTTTACTTTTTTTCAATCTTAAAGATATTTTAAATACATTACACATTATAATGTTGGTTACTACAGAAAAACATGCCTTATAGATTAATGAATACAAATCATTTGCCATAAATAAATGTTAGTCGGCTGCTCCCGTTGAGGTGTCGCCACAGTGGATCTTCACACAACTAGGTACATATTTTATGGGAATTGAACCCGAGCCTTCCGCATGGCAGGGGAGAAACCTACCGCTACCGCTAAGCCAAAAAATAAATAAAATCCAGTTACTGACCTGACTAATGATGCTCATGGGGTTGCTCATAAACAGCAAGTACTGCTACTACTACTACTATTAAACACACACACACACACACACACACACACACACACACACACACAAATCCAGCTCATTTAAACAGAGTTTAAGCTACCAGAGTAACAACTCAGTACAGATGCACTAGTTTAGACAGGTTTTGCTAGCACACCTTGCATATAAAACTCAGACTTATTATAAGCTAAATATATACAAAAATATCTTTCATATGTTTTTAAATCTTGACTAACATCATTTGGACTTGTTTTATGAGCATGAAATGAAAAAACAGCTTCATCATCACAAAGTTCTTAAAGTTAGAAAAATCTTAGCACTAAGCAAGAAATTAAAGCAATTTATTTATAAAGTAAATTTAAAACAAACAAAGCTTTGTACATTTTTAGGCTTAGTTTGAACTGACACCACTTTGTCTTTAGCCTGTGGCCATTTTGTTTTTCCTGGCCGTTATTTTTTTGCTGAGGTTTAGCTGCTCGGTGTTAGCATTCTACAAAGCGTCCTGTTTTTGGCCTCAGTCTAAGACAAAGGCGCTGCTGTTTCCTTGCTGCACAGACAAAATCCCTTGCGTGTAAATGCGACATTGTGCATTACAAAATAAGACTTGTTTCATTTCCCATGATCCGCTTCAATCCAGAGGACAAAATCTTTTGTTTACGGAGGTGCAGGGTTACAAAGGACATGGACCGAGATGTAAATAGTAGAGATGATGAATATTTAAATAGTAGATTCATCCAGAGTTTGTTTACTGTTTACTTGAGGTGAATGTAAGGATCTGGAGCCTCATCTTTCTCAGGACTCAGGGTGTGTGTGTGTGTGTGTGTGTGTGTGTGTGGCTAACCTTCGACATGGTAAAGTTTGTGAGTGTCAGATGAAAGTGCTTTATTTTTATTAATAAGTATACAGTTAACTACTATCTGCTACAAGACAAAACCACGAGCTGTTATAGTTCCATAACCTGATATTTAACTATAAAAAGTATGACACATTGTTTAATTAATGAAAAATTTTAATCACTGACAAATTGCTGTGGTTTAAAAAACAAACAAACAAAAAAAACAGTGATAACAGTGGTAACAGTGACTCTGCATTGTGTTGATGGTTTTCTATTAAAAAATATTTTACAAAAGAATCTTTACATAAAACATAGGTATGCCAATATATCAAAAAACGTTGGACTGTCAGTCCATTTCTGTCATAACCAATATATACTGTATATAAAATGTTAATTGAAATATAATATAGCTAGTAATTAAAAGTATCTGTAACTGTGATGAAGTTAAAACATTTATAGTTAAAATGTTACCAAGCGAAAAGTACTTAAAAAGCTACACGCCGAGCTATATTACATTCTCCTGACACAATATAGCTGACATGTGATGTAGATTAAAGTGTGAGGTCATTAGCTCCATTAGCATCGTAACATCGTTTATTGTTTATTGCTTTAGAGTGCTGTCCAAATATTGATAAATCTTCTATTCAGTATTTATTATTTGGGATTTTTTTATGAAATCCTCACTTATTTTCTTTCTTGTTTTCTTTCACATTTTGATAGAGAACGAGTGTTTTTTTTTTTTTTTGAGTGTCACTCATGAACGACAATGGCTCAGGGGCAGTGTGTGAATGAAAGTGTATGAATGAAAGCGTGCAACGTCCATCAGCTCAGAGGAGAAATGGAAACGTAAAAAAAAATTAGATTTAGCCTCGTACTCCTGACACGTTTTGGCCAAAGGGGGTCCAGCCGAGGCGGTTTGACACTCGCTGTGCTGTCCTTTGAGCATTTTCAAGACCTTTGCGTAAATAGAGATGACCCCAGGACCTTAGCTGACCCCTTTCTGAGCTCTGAGAGTGTGTGTGTTCAACGGCAGACTCTCCCCCTCCAATTCTCCTCCATGGAAATAAAAAAATAGAAATAGTGCTTAGGGCTAAGCTGGGCTCCTTCATTGAATGGTGACCGGTCTTTATAATCACCATTTGCAGCTGCCTGTCACACACACACACACACACACACACACACACACACACACACACACACACACACACACACACAGCCTGGACTGGATCTCAGCCATGATTAATCTGATAAATAATAAATATATCAATCTAAGCCTCAGACAAGGACAAATTTTTAGCAGCAGGAAAGCACAAGAGCCACTTCAGCTCAGAAATTAATTATTTAATGATTAATTCTTCAGGAAATGAGAAAAAACTGTTTTGATTAATGCTGTCCAGTGTAGCGCAGGGCTGTTTGATGTGTCTCACCTTTCTTATATTTTCAAAAAGAACACACACACACACACACAGGTTTGTTTAATATAAACGCCTACAGGCGTGTGACACTGAGATCAGATGTCGGAGCATTAAAGCTACAATTTCCAACATGTCGCTTTTGAATAACCTCCATTCAGCCAGGGGTCAGAAACTGTTTGCTAATGGAAGTGTCTCGTATCGCGGCTCGAACACTCATCCGCGCTCACGTGTTTGCTCGAGTGATTCGTATTAAAGAGTCATTTATTAAATCGATGTTGCACTCCAGACCTTTACGTACTTCCGATACATTAAACATTGTCATGTTTTCAAATTTGTGCTGTTTAAAGTATTAAACGTCACACGGCCACAACATTTCAACATGTTACGCCCCGACACTGAAATGAGATGATATAGACACATGAAAAAGAAATTAAAGTAAAAAAAAAAAGAATCAGATTTGAAAAGAAATGAATGGGGGAACACAAATTACAGTTATCATTTGGGGGGAAAAAAACTACGAATTCATGAAAATAAATGAATCATGTAGAAAACAAAAACACGTGCGGATAAATGACTCATATGTAACAAATCAAAATAAATACAAATTTAACAGAAATTGCATCATGCATGAAAGAATATAAACATATAATCATGAATGCAGCTTTAAAAAATTCAGATGAAAAACAAATCATGTAAAATAACTACATTAGATGCGAGTCTTTTGCAAAAGTAAAAGTCATTAAGAGAAATGAATAATTTTTTTCAAATCCAGTGAAAAACTAATGACGTGAAAGAATCACACAAAAATAAAGGAACTGTGTAAAATAATCAGAAGTGAAAATAAATGAATAATAACTGAAAATGAATCATAATAAAAGAATCAGATTTATAAAAAATCATATGTAAAACGTGAATATAAAACAATCACGTATAATTAAACTTGTCTTGTGATAAAATAATATTGTAAAAAATATATATTTCAAAATAAATAATCATAAAACATTCATGTTATATATGCATAGTAAATACATAGTTATATATGTCATACAGTATATAGATGTAGTAGTCGTGAGAAATGAGTTCATGTGACTTTTCTGTCAATGCTTAGCTACTGTAACTATTGATTCCAAGCTGAATCTCCAGATTTAATGTTAAAAGTGTCTAATATTTATTCCCATGTTGTTCTACACCTTTGGAATGGTAATGAATAATAAGGTGGGTGTGTTACGGCTGGATCAGTGAGCGTTGTTTGTTTAGTGGCCCGAGCTGTCACCCGTCCCCTTTTCTCAGCCATTTAAAAACAGTCGTGCCCTCGGGGTGGTGGAGAAAAGCCTGGGGTTTAATAGGGCCAACAACCCGACAAATATCCCCCCTGTCCACTATTATACATGTCCCAGCCTTGAAATAAAGAAGAGGAGGAGAAGGAGGAGGAGGAGGAGATGGAAGAGAAAAAAAACTAAAACACCCAGTTTCCGTTGGTCGGCGTGGGCCGGATGGAGAAGGGACTGACACCACGCATTGTGCCAAAGAGCTTCAGCGAGTTGTTACAAGCATCGAGACATTAGGCTAAACAATAGGCGGATTGGCAGCATCATCAATCACGCCTTACTGACACGTCGGACTTGGGTTTGTTTGTTCCACTCTGCATAATAAAGAGATTGGATCAGGTTTAATTAGATATTGGGTAATCAATCACTGCCAATGAGGCACGGGGTTAGCGGGACGCAGCAGCACGTGCCTTCATCATGGGTAAAAAAGAGAAACTGAAAAGAAGAGAAAGGTGGTGTTATGTGGGACTTGACTGAGACGATGAATATCATGATGATGATTATGATAATGATGATGACAGGTGCAATTAAATCATGTGAAAAAAGGAATAAATTGTGTATAAAAAACAAATGTTGCTTACAAGAATGCATCATGTGAGGGGGAAAACTATAATTAATTTATTGAATCATACGACTCATCATTTAACTGAATCAATCTTTAATGAACAACATTTACTTTTCTTTTACAATGACGAGAAAATAATAATAATAAATATCGTAATAAATTAATGTTGAAAAAAATACTAATCTGCAAAATAAATCTTTTGAAAAATTACATACATGTGTAAAAAGAAAAATAATTCATGTGATGATAAACGAATCGTTAGTGGGAATTGTGTTCAAATTAAAGCATATTGTGAAAAACTAATCCTGTGAAAAAGTAACATAAAAACTGATTGTATGGAGAAATTGCAGCCAATAACATGCAGTAAGTAAAAAGAACAGCTACAAAAAAACTAAACTAAACTAAACAAATAAATACATAAAACATATAAATCTGTAAGTTGTAACATATCAAGCAGTAAGTGAAGAGCAGCACAAACCATAAAAATAAAAAATACTGCACTTATTTTTATAGACATACTGAATTTAAACACAAAGTCTTAGTGTTAAAAAAAATATCAATAACGTTTTTAGAAACCCAGAGGAAGCAGAACATTGTGTCTGAGCAGGAACTGCATCCAAAGGACATGAAGCATGAGATAGAAAATCAAAACCTGACAGAAAGCGCTCCCTCTATCTTTCACCCTCTCTCTTTCGCATATACACTATTTAAAAAAAAAAAAAAAAGAACGGGGGTGAATAAATGCGAGAGGAAGCATCTGGGCAGGAGGCTGGCGCTGGTGCCTCCGAGGCCCTTCGCTTGCACTGATGAGACAGTTACAAGTTTCCAACAGCTGCCTACTAATGTTTGATCAATGATAAAATATGCCAAGGTGACAACGCGGCGCTGGCCTGCATTCATTAAAGTTTCAGCGGGCCTCGAACGGAGCCCTGATGCACCCCATGCTCCCTAAACACTCCTTCGGATTGAGACGATTTCACCAGACGTCAAAAACAATATCCGTTTAATGTTTGCTCAGCAAAACCTTCTGAGTAACCTTTTTTCCTCGTGTTTGTGTTGAAGAACCGTTGGGAATTCGCCCCTGGTTAAGGGGGTGGCGGGGACAAAAAGGAGGTTAAGAAGACTGTGTGTGTGTGTGTGTGGGGGGGGGGGCGGGTATTGCCCAATGTTTTTGGTTTTTGTACATTAAATTAGCAAATTGGCCTGAAGCTGGCAACCATTCACAGAGCAAAAGAAATAAACATAATAGAAAAAACAAAGTGCAGAAGATTGTTTTGTCCTTTTCACTCTGCGTTTTTTTTCGTGCCTATTTTGTTTTTTTCAAGCCGGGCAGGATCGGCCGTGCCACTCTGATTCTCCTGGTAAATGTCAGCTGTCAGTGCTCTGCTCATCATTCCCGGCAGCCATGTTGGAGGAAAAAGAAAAACCCAGGCCTGCAAATATTACAAGGAAATAAAGAAGGAAGAAAGGATGGGAGGAAGGAAGATGCGGTTCCAGGACACGTATCATAATTGACGTCTTCATTTTGTAGCGCAAAAAGCCTTTTAGAAACATATGCTAATGAAAAATTAAACAGTATGTCAGAAATCCTTCAGGCTGAAGGCTGAGCACTGCTCAGGAGGAGCACTAATATAAAATCAGCAGTTCAATAATAATGGAACTAACAGGCCAATCAGATTAAACCATCATGGTACGACCTGATCAACAAGAGGGAGAGTGTACTCCTTTGATCATCCATTCATGAAGTAAATATTAGCCGTGTAAACACTTTATCCGGTTGTTTCTCTCTTGCCAGTATAAATATATTCTTGCTATGCATGTTTCCCCCACGTGGAAACACAGTGAGAACTAACACATCTCTCCCACCTGTCTTTACTTCAGACATTCATCCCCTGAGCCTCTGGCTGAGCAAAGGAACACTGATTGGCTCGCATCGCTCATGTAGAAAAGCATCTAACCAATGTTATGAGCCTGAAGCCAGAACAACTTTCATAAATGTTACAAGTATGATTTAATGCTTTCAGCAGGTAAACTAATATCATCTTATCAGATGAGATCAGTGTCCATGTAAACATTCACTAGTCAGTCTATAATCTATAATTCAGTCCCTTTTGGAAGAAATGTCCAAAAGTGTCCGTGTCATCACAGCACATGACATTAACTGTACCTGCACTTGGCTTTAAACCTGATGTGGGTGTGACCTAAACCTTGCATTTTGAAACTTTGAAGAAACATCAGCATTCTTGTTCTTATTCATTCAGTTCCTTATCCACGAGGGATGTTTGAGTCAAAGCAGGACTTTTGATTGTACAGAATAACAGAACACATTCTGAGAGTAAAAACTCCCTTTATTTCTCTATATAATGCACTTATCTCAGTGTTTCACTAGTGCTTGGACACCATCAAGGTAGAAAGTTTCAGTTCGCCAAAGCCATGAATGGACTGTTCTGTTCTGGATGTTTCAATAACTCTCGGTCGAGTTCCTGTAATGCGGAAGTGGTGTTGGTGAATGACAGTGTGCACGAGGATCAGGCGTTGAACACTTGCTGAATGTTCACGATGTTCACAACTGCAATGGGCTCCAAGCCACCTCGGCTGGGATCGTCATTCACGGACGTACGGCCTTCTTTAAAACGTTTGCATTGTTCAAATGTTTTACTGCGGGGTAAAAAAAATGATGTTCTTCTTTTCAAGTCGACTTGAATGCCCCTCGTACATCACTCCTGTTCATCATTGGTCTCAGCTACAGACCTCTGTGAAACTTTTTTCTTTTAAACCCCCCTTGCACAGTTCTTGTTTCTGCTTGTGATCTTTTCTAACAGAATAAACATGACTAATGAGCGTCCGTGACCAGGGGTCCTAGTCAGTGTGACTTGGGAGCAGTGTTCTTAGAGTGGGCGGGGTTTACCCTGTCTTACCCTTGTCAATCACAGGTACAGTAATTGCTGACTTCTTTTAGAGTTATGTATGTAGAAGAGTGCAGATAGGGCTGGGGACTGGCCAAAACCACATCAGGGAGAGAACTGAATCATACCTCACTGTCCCTCATTCATTCATCGTCTATACCACTTGATCATGTATACAGGGTCAAGGTAGAAAGTCTGGAGCCTATCCCAGGAGACTTTGGGTACAAGGCAGGGTCCACCCTGGACAGGGTGCCAATCTATCACAGGGCACACACACTTATTCACAAACTAAACCCACCAAGCATGGGGAGAACATGCACATTTTATACACCCAGACTCCGAGGTGGGAATCAAGCAGCTAATAACTTTAAAAACATTTAAAGCACATCTGAATCTGAATACATGTAATCAGTTTGAGAAAAAGCAGACTGAATGAGATGTATGATTGGGAAAAATGTTGTGATCTTGTGGTATTTTAGCAATTTTTTAAAGGCAATCTTAAAAATATATATATAAAAATAAATTGTTTGTAATATATCGATATGTTTGAGGTTACATGAATTAAGAAAGATTACAAAAACAAGTAGTGTTAAACAGCCTTATTTGCTTATCTGTTGAAAACTAGCGTGTTGCAACGCTCCGAGTCATGTGTCAGCGAGTCTTTTGTTTGGACGCTTCTCCTGAGAGAGGTCCAGAGCTTTAATAATTCACAGCGAATGCGAATCGGCCCGTCTTTCCGAATGGCTGATGTGCCAGCGACAGATGAGGAACAGGTTCGCTTCAATTAAGCCTTTTGTCCGTGACAAATTCATTCCGAACCGTCGCCATCTCCGGTTTTGTATCTTGCTTGTATGTTTGCGTGTTTTTTTTCCGTTACATTTTTGTTCCTCCTTTAATTGGTGCCTTATCTTTTCCACCCCCTCCCTTCCTCCCCCTCCCTCTCTCCCTCCCTCCCTCTCTCTCTCTCTCTCTGTTGCTTTCTCGGGTGCTTCATGAATAAGGGATCGAGTGCGTTAACTTCGAGTAAGGGATCCTGTGTCTTTTCAATGGGGTGTTTTCTTCACGGCCACTCCAGTGCTAATTGGATAACGCGTGTAAACTCTATGCTAACATTAATGCTATGGCGGGTGAGGGATGACGGATGACGCAGCTAATACCTGATCATAATAAAAGTGATGCTAATCATGGTGTATCACCGGGCCTGCTCCAGAGGAAAGGGGGTCAATAATTCATTCGGTCATTAATCTTTCAGTCCTGCTCAGGTTTCACGCCGGCCGTTTTGTTCCTCTTGTTCTGAGAATAAAAATTATCATTACTATAACTAAAAATATCTGTTTGACTCAAATTAAATTCTGTATCAATTTTGTTCATTTTAATTGCAAACTCAACTCCGATTGGCTGCTCAGCGCTCGCCTCCGATCTATACTCCAATAAACGACTCCTGCAGCATTTAACCGGATTAACAAACTGGTTCTCTTGCCTGAACGTCTGTTTCATTTTTATCTCTATGCATTTATGACTCGAGACATCTGTATTGATGGAGGATGTAAATCTACATTACGTCCTATTTTTTTTCTGCTAAAATTTAATTTTAATGCTGCACGGAATTCCCAAACTGAATCCCTGGATTAGGAGAGTGAATCGTCAGTATTTACAGGATAAAAAAAGAGAGGGAGTTTAATAGATCATTACTTTGGCTTCAAGGCTAATTTGACATGCAAAATGTTTAAAAGGCCATTAAAAGAAAATGTCTCCTTTTCCCCCTAGTCAGCCTCTGGACACTTTGTGTGTGTGTGTGTGTGTGTGTGTGTGTGTGTGTGCGTGCGTGTGAGCTCTCACACCGCTCCTTTAATCTCACCCGCCTCCATTTATTAGCTTAAAGCATCTCGGAAGGATTTCTGATTAATTGGGGTCACTCACCCTGGAGAACAAGGTCAGCGCGCGCACCTCTGCTTCCTATTTACAGCAATTAGAAGTGAGGGCCGGGGGACCCAGCGCGCGTGCACGTCTGCCTGTGTGCATTGCTGTTCAAAGCTCATGCAAAATACAGAGAGAGAGAGAGAGAGAGAGAGAGAGAGCAACCATATTGGAGAGAAAATAAACAGACAGTTCACTGAATCAATTAATTACTAGATAAACACAACACTCACGCATTCAACTCGCTTGGAAATGTGGCTGCACATGCAAGACGTGCGATCCTTCACCAAGGCCAGCACCTAACCTGAGCTTGAGCGCGTGTCCTGTACGACTGCACGCGGCCACAGGCACACAACCTCCCGAGAACGTGCATATCATCTTATAATGCGTCATTAATATTAGCACAGGAGAAGAATTATTCCCTAAATTCCACTTTCACAAGCCGGGCCGTCACGTTAAAGAAAATTCTATTTAATGGAAAAAATAAATGCATCTCTTCATCCAAGCAGATGATCATTAATCTTAAAAACTACCAGCAAAAATAACTGTTGCCTGTATAGACTGAATTTGTGACACACCGCTGATAACATTTGCACATTTTAGGCATTTTAAAGCAATCATTGGGTTTTAGTGTCTTTTTACTCTGTGTGTGTGTGTGTGTGTGTGTGTGTGTGTGAACAAACGTCTTGTCTTGTCATCAAATAACATTCAAAATCAGCTCAGGATTAAATTTCAATCATATAAATATGAAATATATTTATAATGTAGTCATAATGTCTCATTTGGGAATGTTTCATAAACCAAACAAAAAAAAGCAATAAAATAAAAAGATTTCTCCCATTCTTATCAGATAGAGGGCGCTCTTGTGTCATCTACACCTCTTATCTCGCCGCCCTCGTCATATGTAAATAAGTAACCGGCGCAGCGTCCAATCATAGTATCGTACTACCATAAAGGGGGCGGGGTTAAACTCAAACTCATATTCAAATAAAATTAAATATAGGTGAGGCATGGATCACGTGGAAGTCCCTGGACCTTTTTTTTTTTTTTCGTCCTTTGGAGACACATCCACAGGGGCCATAATGCACTTTGCAGTTTCTGATGAGATTTGTTCATCTGTAAGTACCAGGATGTAACAGTTTTTTTACTTCTTCAAAAAATAATAATAAACTGTGATTTTCTAAACAAACCCATATAATAAAATCCTTGTAAATATATACAGTATATTACAAACTATGTAAAGTTTTTAATAACAAATTATTATATTTTATTATATATTTCCTCCTATGAGCTGTCACAGCGAGTCCAATTTCTAGAGATAGATGGAGAATAAACCGTGACGGCTGCAGGACGAGTGAATGACTACGCGCTGACTAGAGCGCTGACCCAGCACCAAAAAAAAAAAAAAAAGAGAGAGAAAAGAAAAGCTCAGCCGCATCAGATAGAGGCGACATTGTGCAGATGAACACATGTTCAGGCCTGTAGATGATGACAGAGCGCAGTTATTTCCTGTCCGACGACGCTTCCAATTTCCTGCCCGGCACTTTAGTTTTATTACAGCGATAAGCGGATAGCATCCGTGCGCTGATAAGGGAGCGTGCAGAAGAATATATAGACATATTTGGAGGAAGGAAAAAAAAAGTATACAGATTTGCAGGGCGAGGTTTTGTGCCCGGGACAATAAGAGCTTATAATTCAACAAGGCCCGGGGTGGATGACTTAATATCATGGACAGAAGGTAATAAAAGGAGGAGAGAGTAACGTAATTATCAGAGGCGTTTGGGTAATTTGCATCAGAATGGGAGCGTTATCGTGTAGCCACGCTCGTCTTCACTTCCTAGGGACACTTGAGAGTGGAAGCAGTGTCTGGTTTGTCCTCAGTTCTGTTTTTTCCCTCAAACCGGTTACCCGAACACCAGAGGTGTCAAGTAACGAAGTACAAATACTTCGTTACCTTACTTAAGTAGAAATTTTGGCTATCTATTCTTTACTTGAGTAATTATTTTTCAGCCAACTTTTTACTTCTACTCCTTACATTTTTAAGCAATTATCTGTACTTTCTACTCCTTACATTTTAAAAATAGCCTCGTTACTCTATTTTTATGATCAGAACGTGCAACCCCCCCGGTCGCATGATAAGAACGCGCACAATGCACCCCCCCCCCCTCGCATGATCAGAAAGCGAGACCTTAATGCTTTTGTCGCCCCTCACGGTACTTTTACTTTTATACTTTAAGTAGTTTTGAAACCAGTACTTTTAAACTTTTACTTAAGTAAAAAGCTTGGGTTGACACTTCAACTTCAAAAGAAGTATTTTTGAACCCTAGTATCTATACTTCTACTCAAGTAATGAATGTGAATACTTTTGACACCACTGCCGAACACATAACAGGAAGTCGCATCGTCCTAATCCCGATCCACTTCCTGAAAAGGAAAACAAGCGTGTTGATTTATTTTCTTCATATTTTCTGTATTTTTGATATTGTGATCCTGATGGATGTTTATTTTAAAGCTAGAAGATGAATAAGAACTAATCAGCACTGAAGCCTGGATTCGAATCATGTAACAAAAGATACTGTGACATATATGGACACTATGGGTGGAGTTAGGGGTGGATTTGTTACTTTCTCTCAACCCTGTGGGAGAAAAAAAAATCCATCCCCATCACATCCCTGAAAAGTGTCATCATTTTTACCTTTCTTTTGCCTCATTACTAGAATTACATGATTGATACTTTATTCCAACGTGCTCCATGTTCACGTGAAGGTGAAGAATCAGTCTTGTGGGCGTGGCCTTTATATAGCTTTAGTAGCTACACTACAGTATATTGCCAAAATTATTTGCTTGCCTGCCTTAACATGTATATGAACTTGAGTAACATCCGATTCCTAATCCACAGGGTTTAATAAGATGTTGGCCCCGCCCCCTTTGCAGGTTTAACAGCATCAACTCTTCTGGGAAGGCTTTCCACAGGGTTTACGGGTGTGATTATGGGAATTTTGGACCATTTTTACATGTTACATGCTCTGATCAAGTTCCTTCACCCCAAGTGCTCAGATATAATCGGGCATCAAGTTGGCATCCCGACCCTGTAAATAACTGCCACAGAGACGAGGAATACTTATCCATTGCCTGATGTATCAGTATCTGGAATCAAACACTGTCTATATACTAACTATTGTATGTACACTTACAAACTTTACTAGCTATGTATTAGTTAATTGTACTAGCTATGTACACTGACTAGCGGCCACAACAATGTCAGATACTATATCTCTATCCGTTATGTACTAGCTAGATCTATTCACTAACAGAACTAGCTAGATACCAGCTAACTGTACTAGCCACAAGATAGCACTGTACAAGCTACACAGAGTCGTCATCAGCCCCATTAATCTGTGCTACTGTACCTGTATTAGCTAGATACTAGCGAACTGTGCCATATATACGTAGAACAGTGTACAGACAATAGACATGAGAACATCCTGATGTAAATGTCACTGATTGTGTGTGTGTGTGTAAGTAAAACTCCCATACTTGCTCGAGCTCCTTGCCAGTATTGTCCCACCCCCTTCCTTTGTGTTCCCCAACTCATTCAGCTGTCAATCATTGCTAGGCCTCAGCGTGCAGGAATGCGTGCACGCTCTTTAATATTCGTGCACGCTCTTTAATATTCGTGCACACTCCTTAATATTCGCACGCGCTCACCAGCATCCATCGGGTTAGAGTCGGGGGGAACAATTTGGACACGATAAAGCGGGAAAATTAAGTAAGGGCATGAAGGTACTGTAGGAAAGAAGAAAGAGTGACGATAAGTGTGTGTATTGAGCACACTTACTTGACTTCCGACACCCACACACCCTCTCAGGCATGTGTGTGTGTGTCAGAGAGAGAGAGAGGGAGAGAAAGAGAGATAGAGAGAGAGAGATTTCTTTTCCTCCCCCTGAAGCGGTTGACATTTAGCCCCGTCGGATAATTGCGGAATAACATTTGCGTTACAATTGGAACACAACCTGCGCCTTTCACGCGGCCTTTCATATTACCGCACCAAGAAAAGAGAATGCGGGATGGATGGATGGATGGATGGATTGATGAAGGAGGAGAGAGAAGAGAGATATTGTTATTTCTATAAGAGGAGAAAAAAGACTCAATTATTACAGAGTCAATGTCAAGAGGAGCGCGAGGTGCCCTTTACACTCGTGCGCTCGGCTACTATTAAGGGGGAAAAATGGATTAGGGTTGTGTGTGTGTATGTGTGTGTGTGTGTGTGTGTGTGTGTGTGTGTGTGTGTGTGTGTGTGTGTTTAGACATAAAGTCAGTCTGGCCTGAAAGCAAAAAGGTTAATGGATTGAGTGTTACCTGTGTGTGCGAAAGAAAGGACGCAAGCCGGAGAGGCATTTACTCTTATTCAGCAACTTTTATGTAAATATAGACGTTTCAGTAAAAGTTCTAATTTTATCTAAAATATTTTTAAGGTAATACAAATAATTTATTCAAATTAAAAATATTTTACAATATATATTTTTTCCAGGTACTAGTCTGTAAATCTGTAATATTTTATAATATAATTGTTAATTTTAATAAAATACTCCAGGATATTATGGCATGTGACAACAGAAACAGTACGTTCGCTAATTTTGCTACGGTTTAGCTAACAGGGTGAGTAGACACTTTCACTTTGTTAACAACGTGAAATGAAAAAGTAATTAAAAGAAAACAGTGTTAATATCCGGCATTTTTTACTCAAGATGAGCTGAACGGATCTCACACACACGCACACTAATAACGCTAGATTTTAATCAGCACGAGAGCTAAAGCAGCAGGGTAAACTAAACATACAGTAGCCGTGAGTTTATATGTGTGTGTGTGTGAGATCCGTTCAGCTCGTCCTGCCATTTTTAATTAAGCATAAAGTGGTACCTGTGACCCCTGTGTGTGTGTGTGTGTGTGTGTGTGTGTGTGTTTATCTTCCTTTTATTCCTTCGAGGGTCATCTGAAGGTCCCTATTAAAAAGAACTGCAGCTTTTCACCACAAGTAGTGTGCACTTCAGAGATCATATCAGACAATACAGTATGGAAATGTTTAATGAGACACAGTTACTAATTAGGAGCGCATCGGAAAAACCACATCACCAGTCGCCGATTATTAATCTTTAAATGTTTTAAAATGTCTTTTTGGTCAAACGACTAATAATGTCTGGCTTATTTTAAAAATATACTGTGTTTTTTAGATTTATTATTATTTATCACTAACGTGTCATGTACTGTATGTTGATGACTGGCAAATACCTTTAAAGACTAAAGCACACCTTTTCTTTGACGGAGCTCATTTGCATTTAGCGACGCCCACAGAACTTCCTAAAAGGTAAAGCTGAGAGAGAGAGAGAGCTGTAAGCACAAAATGAAGACAGAATGTGCAAAGACAATGAACATGTTGTCCTTTTTTGTCTCCGCATCTACTACAGTTTAAAAATATACAGAGATAAAAAGTGAATTAGGTGTGAATGCTTTGATGTTAAAATAGTTTTATTCAATTATAGCCCAGCCTTACACCTTCTCTGCACACACTTTACACTCTTATTTTTACAGGTAAAAAATAATTTAAATAAATAAATAAAATAAAAAAATTCCTGAGACAAGATTTGTGTGCAATTTGCCAGCAAGTTTCATATTTTCAAACATTATATTCATTCATGGTCGTGTTTGATGATGTGAAATGTGAGGCGAAAGATGCTTATGTTATAGCAGCTATATCTCTCTTTTATTAAAAAAAAATAATAATAATAATAATTTGTTGCTGATTTTCATGACACTTTGACACTGGAGACTCCTTCCACGTCACCATATATCAGCAACCACATGCGGCGACTGCAAATGAGCCATTCTAGCCCGGTCCGAAAACTCAGTAAGCAAACATTTCAGCCCCATAGTTTTCTCCTAAAAGCAGACAAGGAGGAAATTCTGTGAGAAAATTTCCTCATAAACTAAACTGTGGCTGAAGATTGACTCCTTTAGCATAGCGTGCCTCTGCTCCACTAGCTGTAGCGATAAATCACATCTCCCTCACTCCACACACACACACACACACACACACACACACACACACACCGGAGTTAGCCATGTGGCTGATCATTGTGCAGTCGCGTCAGCCTTATTTCCGAGGAGATAAATGGGATTTAAATTAATAGGCAGTCCTAAATAACTCCTCAGCTGGTAAACGACACATTTATCAGATGGCGACAACCAGCGGGCCGTGATTCATGGCGGCCCCTCGCGACACAAAAGGGGGCCTACAAAAATTGTTATTATTTTTTAATAAAGTGTAGCAGGCAGTCGTCAGTCATTTATCAGGATAGTGAAGTGAAATATGGCTCTCTGAAGGGGAAAAAAAGCCAGCAGTACAGGGCTGGTGTGTAGCATTTTAAACAGGAAGTGATGGGAAATCATAACGTTTGCAGTTCATGAAAGATGGTTAATAATTGGTTTCTGATTGAGTGGAAACAAAAAAACAACGCCAGCAGACGTGACAAGGAAGAGAACCAGAAAAACGCTCTGCTACTTACTCATACACATTTCTGTTTTAGTCAATCGATTAACATTTTAGTTAATCGCAGTCATAGTATTTGATTAATCACGATTAATCACAATTTAAAATGCTCAGATTCACTTGCATTATAAACATGCAATGTTGTCATAAGGAAATGCAGGACAAACTGTTTAGAGGAAACATATTATGCCGTTTAAACAAAAGTAAAAGTTAAAAAAATTAATTGGTGACAGCACCACATGCAGTAGGGGTGTGACGACCCACTGATGGTGAAAATCAAAGTATAGCCTTAGCTGCCTGAGTCACCGCTCCCGCATCTTACACTTAGTGTACTCTTGTAGAAATAGTTCCCCTTGAAGGTAGCTCGGGCACACGACTTTGGTTTCATCCAAACTTCCATCTAAAAGCTTTTAATAATGAAACTTGCCGTTCAGCACCTGGTTATGTTTCCTCAGTCGTCTTATTAGAAGGAGAGGAGGAAGGCGTGTTCGAAAGCAGAGAGAGAAGAGGAAAGGCAAGAGTTTAGGAGTGAAAGTAGGGACCTTGCATGGATGCAGTGAGAGAGGACATGAAGTTAGTTGGTGTGAGAGAAGAGGATGCAGAGGATAGGGTTAGATGGAGGCAGATGATTCACTGTGGCGACCCCTGAAAGGGAACAGCCGAAAGACAAAGAAGAAGAAGAAGAAACGTGCCGTTATCACACACAGCCGGGTAACCACACTGCGATTATGGGAAGCCATTAGGGTCAAACTTAGTCATGTGATCAAACTGCATTAATAAAATTATAATGTGTTAAAGTGTCTAGATTATGCGCTAATTTGACAGCCCTGTTTTATTTGACCTCTTCATAACTCAGCGTTTCTATAATTTTATAGAATTTCTCCTGTATACAGTACATAGACTACGATTATATGGTTGTCGCCATGGTTACAGATTGCAGGGTTTTGCGACAATGGTATGTCTCAATTTTGCTTGAGTAGTTGAGTAGTTAATACAGACTTAACTTGATAACTAGTACACTACACTAATTAAAGTGTATATATATATATATATATATATATATATATATATATATACTGTATATATATTAACAATCTGTCTTTACACTTTGTGTGTGTGTGTGTGTGCGTGTGTGTGTGTGCGTGTGTGTGTGTGTGTGTGTGTGTGTGTGGTATTGGAGCTGATTAACAGAGCCCGTGATAAGCCTAGTTTGGCCTCAGGGCTGTGGGTGTGGGTGTGGTCCTGAGCCCAGGTGGGGGCCCCTACAGCACTACAGGATCCAGCGTAGAGCTCGCGATTTAACATTTCTCACCCACTACAGAACACACTCGCTCTGCAGTGTTCCTCTCGCACTTCCTGTCCCGCTTGACCTTTCACACCTTTCACATCTCAGACGCTGCTTCTTAACCCCGACCCAGAGAACTGACGCACCACAAACCTCATGCCTTATTCACTGTACAGGCCACATAAACACCACTGTGTGTCCATCATGGATATGTCCCAAATCACACACACACACACGCACACACACACACACACACACACACACACACACACACACACACACACACACACACACACACACACTTCGTACACTGCTACACCTGCTTTATACACTACACACACTGTACACACTACACACACATTGTATACACTGCATCAGCCTGCACACACACTACACCTGCTTTATACACTTACACACACTGTATCTGCATCAGCCTGCACTGCACACAAAGTACACACTACACACGCTGCATACACTTCACACACAATATACACTAAATACTGCATCAGTGTTCACACACAATATACACTGTACTGTATATACTGTACTACACCAGCCTGCACACACACTACACAATCCATACTGTATTCACTACACGCACTTATACACTACACCAGCCTGTGCACACAATACACACTCATGTTGTATACAATACACATACTGTATACACCACACACTGTATACATTACACCAGCCTACACACACACTATACACACACTATATACATTACACCAGCCTACACACACTGTGTACACTCAAGTACACTACACATGCTATATTCACTACACACTCTGCATACATCCTACCTGCGTCCACATGCTATACATGCTGTATACACCTTCACACCTACACACTTACACTACACACTATACGGTTAAGCCTACACAATTTAGACACTACACAAGCTTGTGTACAGTACACTATACTCCACACACACACACACACACACACAAACTTGACACATGAAGCACACTTTTTACAGATGCAGCACACACACTCCACACCAGGCCTCTGTGAATCTGACTCTCTCAGAGCATCATGCGGTGTGTCGAGACGTCTCTGTCATCTCCGCAGCACAACAATACTGGAGAATAAAACACACAATAGAGGAAAAGGATCTCGCGCCAAGTGCTCTGCAGCGATAATTCATGTGAGGATAGAGTAAAACAGTACTCGCAGGGGAAAATGGCCAAATTCATCTCTTTCTGCTGCTGGAGATTAAGCTATTTCACAATCAATAGAGCGGTCGGAATACATTTTTATTGGGCGCATTACGCCGCAAATGAATTGTGAAGCGGGAGAAAAGCCAATTGCACGCGTGATGGAATATCCACGGGCTGCACTTTGACAATTGCCTACATTTCCAGAACATGTAGATTAATGGCGCGCAGATCCCCGGCGTTTATTAGAGTCTGTTACGGCGGCCCGGGCTGAAGCCGAATAAAATAAAACAATTGATTATCTTTAAACGGAGAGGATCTTAATCTCTCGGCGGGAAGCGCAGAGAGTGTTTTAAATATGGTTCCGCTTGCCTCTGTAATATTTATCACCTTAAAATGCAACTGCAGCGTTTATTTATGGCGTGGCTTCCACCGGCTCTTTATCAGACCGAATTCAGACAGCCTTATTTAAACCCTACACTGCTGTTTCATTCGTGTGTGTGTGTGTGTGTTGTGGTAACGTGGTGCCTGTTGAAAGATTGCACTTCAGTAGAGTGGCTATAAATACAGTATTTATCTAACTTTTTAATTTCCCACTCAGTTATCTGTATAAGTGGGAAAAAGAGAGCTCTGTCACTCTGTAGCTTGAAATACATTTCCAGGAGCTCTATGGGTTATCTCTATTAAGCATGATATTACTATTTCTTCAGTTTTATTTTTTAGATAGGAGTAGAACACTTTTTTAGCTGGTTAACTAGCTGCTATTTCTTAACACACTGTATGCTAAGTGTAATTAATGTGGGATTTACATCAGGTTGACTCCTTCTGTAAAAGTTGATATTCCTGTCTCATTTCCATAGCTACAAGCTAGCTCGGTACATGTTTATCAAACCATATGTACAATGTAAACAAGCTAATTTTATTAATCCCATTGTCTCATTATAGTTAAAGAAATAATTAAAAGGCTTACACCAGAACTAGCATGAATGATAGTCGCGTCTTGCCAATACTATTCTCATAGGGCTAACAATTGAAGTAAAGTAGCTAGCGCAGTAACTAGCATTGGAGATAACCTTTTTTCCTTCAATTAACTAGCTTCCCAGATAGCACACACACGTCACGGAGACGTCTATGCGACGTCATCTTTTTCATCTGGCAGATGTCTGGCAGAGGGCGTTTGCTCATCTGACAGATGTTGCCGAGATGTCCGTGCCAGATGTTAGAACAACGCTTAGCCTACATATTTAAGATGTACACTACAGTTCAAAAGTTTTAGAACACTTGCAAATTTCTTTGTTTTTGTTTAGTGATTTTTTACATTCTACAACAACACTGGGGATTTCAAAACTATAAAATAACATATGGAATTAGGTAATTACGTAACAACAAGAAAAACAACAGTTAGTTATTTTAAGACACAGAGGTCAGCCTTTCTGTAATAGTTCTTGCAAGAACAGTATTGTCAAGTGCATTTGCAAAATCCGTCAAGCACCATAATGAAACTGGCTCTCATGAAGGCCATCCCAGGAGGGCGAGACCAAAACCTACCTCTGCCGCAGACGAGAAGTCTGAAAAATTACCAATTAACAGCACCTCAGATCAGAGGCATTATGAAGTCTTTACAGAGCAGAAGTAGCCGAAACATCTCAATATCAACTGTTCAAAGGAGATTAATGCATTTTCTGGACCTTCATGGAGTTAGAAAGTGTTCTAAAACTTTTGAACGGTAGTGTAAATGAATTAAAACGTTCCTGATTCGCTCTTTAGACGATGTTAATCAGATGTTTATACATCTGCCAAATGTCTGATTCATGTCGGATAGACGTCGTTTTATTAAAACACCCCCCTCCCATTATTTTAAGTAAATACCCTCGGTTAATTACAGTATAATTAACCATGGTCAACATAATTCTGTGCAGGAAAGAAGCATAAGACAAACGGGATAAAATGGAGGTTTTTATTTAAAAACCCTGTTTTACACCAGCAGCAACTTACAAATGAGGTCTCAATTTGAAAAGATGTACAAAACATAAAATACCACAAATAAGTATTAATCATAGAAAAAAAATTAAACACCAGCACTTTTAAATATGACCGTTAGATCCGGTTGGTCAGGAAACTCCTGAAGTCAGATGCAGACAGGACACTTTCAGTCACAAACTGCTGTGAAAAAATACAGAGATAGATATTCAATTAAAATTCATTATACTTAATTTAGCAAATTAACAATATTTATACTTTTTCTCGTTTCACAACTCATGAGAACAGACTGAAACCAGAACCGAACCGCAGATCAAGCACGCGCATATAACCGTCGGTATTTTAAGTGTAATTAAAAATATAAGAAATATCCTAAACTAAAATAACGTGACTAAACATCACTAAACAACAGGTGACATTTATGTTCAGTATTTCGTTTCTATTTAGAAAGATGGGAATTAATTCCCTTTTCCACACGACCGCCAAACGCTTGTCTTCTCAAACTGTGTTCTCTTCTCGCGATGTCTTCTCGTGATGTTTGCACTGATATTTCCGGTTTTCATAGTGACAAGATCTCTTTGGTTTATCTCAACATGATTGAATCTAATACATGTTAAGTTGTTGAATTTCATGCAAATACAACATGATTTATTCATGTTTATCCTGAAAACATAAAATTATTATGTGCAAAACACATATTACATTTTAGTTTATGTAACAGGTAGCCAACATCCTTTTTTTAAGTGTATAAGAAAGAAAATGGGAAAAGGAACATGAACCTGCATTTACATCTACAAAGTAATGTAGTGTTCGTCTTTAAACGTGTTATACGTTCTAGTAAAAGATTTGGATTTTTTTTTTTAAACATTTGCCCTTAAATCATTCAAGTCATAGCTGATGCTGCAGCTTCCCGTCCACATACCAGCAAATTTCGGATGATAAAGATACTGTACGTCATATAGATGTAAAGACGATGTATCATTTAATAGCTCAAACAGGCGATCTACAGACGATCAAAATATGACTATAAAAAAACGAACGCAATGTTTACCAGATGATACCCTCTTTAGCAGACATCTTCGCGATGTACCTGTGCTATCTGGGTTTGTATTAATCAGAGTAACAAGATCATTAACAAGCTAACATCTGAACAAGCATTATAGTTAACAAGCTATCTGAGAAATTAACGTTACAGTGATTACATTTTAAAACTATTTAAGGTCCATACACCAGATTTAAATTTAATTTACAGACGATGTGTGTGTGTGTGTGTGTGTGTGTCCTCAAACCAGTAGCTTGCTTAAATTTGTTCTTACTGTAGCAAAGAAAGCATCAGAAAAGACTAAATTTGACATTTATCAGTTTCTGTACAACTCATGGTGCAGTTACAACCAAATTTCCTGAACTTTACTGTAATTAAATCCTTCTACATTTTTTGAAATTCCCTAAGCTGTGTAACGAGGCTCCCAACCCGTTGATCTGAAGATCCCGGGAATGCAATACACAGTAAACACAGCCCTCAGAACATCAACTCAAATGAAGTAACAGAGAAGGAAACGAGCGTCCCGGGGAGACATCTGAGCTCTGATGCTTCGTTACAGTCCAAAATTGTGTACATGTGTATGTTCATGTGTCTCACAGCGTGGAGTAAGAGGGACAAAGTTTACCAGCGAAGTGATATCTGGAAACTTTACTGCAGGAGAGTTCAGGACTCGTGCATGCACTCAAAAAAATTAACATGGCTACCTGTTACATGTACTAAAATGTAATATGTGTTTTGTACATAATAATTTCATGTTTCCAAGCTAAACATGAATAAGTTATGTTGTATTTGCATGAAATTCAACAACTTAACATGTACTAGATTCAATCATGTTGAGATAATCCAACAAGATCTTGTCAATATGAAACCCGGAAATATCGCGAGAAGACATCGCGAGAAGAGAACACAGTTTGAGAAGACAAACATTGGCGGGCTTGTGGAAAAGGTAAGCAGGAATTAATTCCCATCTTTCTAAATAGAAATGAAATCCTGAACATAAATGTCACCTGTTGTTTAGCGATGTTTAGTCTTGTTATTTTGGTTTAAGTTATTTCTTGTATTTTTAATCACACTTAAAATACCAACGGTTATATGCGCGTGCTTAATCTGCGGTTCGGTTCTGGTTTCGGTCTGTTCTCATGAGTTGTGAAGCGAGAGGAACAAAGTATAAATATTGTTCAATTGCTAAATTAAGTATCATGAATTTTAATTGAATATCTATCTCTGTATTTTTTCACAGCAGTTTGTGACTGAAAGTGTGTCTGCATCTGACTTCAGGAGTTTCCTGACCAACGTATCTAACGGTCATATTTAAAAGTCATAACGTACAGTTATAAAGTACAAAACGTTTCTGTTGTTTTTTTTTTATTTATTAATACTTATTTGTGGTGTTTTATGTTTTGCACATCTTTTCAAATTTAGACCTCATTTGTAAGTTGCTCCTGGTGTAAAATAAAAATATCCGTTTTGTCCCGTTTGTCTGTTTCCGTCCTTCACAGAATTCTGTTGACCAGGGCTTGAAATTTTAATTTACTTGAGTTGGATCAACTTAATTTACAACTGAAAAATTTCTTGTACCAACCCTATTCATTTATGTTAACAGTATTAAATTATGTTGGATGCAGCTGTAGTAAATAAGTCAAATGAACCTAATAACATTACTTTGACGGAACCTAAAAACATTAAGTTGGGTCAACAAAATTGCTTAATGCTGAACGAAAGCCATTAAATCAGGTGGAAATTATTTCCATAATTTAATTATGTTCATTATTAGTATTATGTTATTTTTTTAAGTGGTGAGCGCCTAGCTGTAAAAGTAAAAAGAAGGGGGGGGGGGAACAATAAAGAAGAAAATGGAAAATATTGCAAGCAAATAAAAAATAAATGAAAAGAAAAACAATTGTAAAGAAACGCATAAAAGAAAATACCAATACCTCACACTACATCAACCTGCCACACACAACCACAAAGTGCCCCAACACACTGCCCACCATTACCATTTTCCCTACATTGCCCTTATTACCAGACATTACTCTCAAATTTCAAATTTACCATGCACTGCACCACATATTCCCCCACATTGGTCCACATTACCCCATAATGCCACACAATCCTCCAAACTGCCCCAAATTTACACATGTTTATTTTTTCTATTAATTTACATTTAGGCATTTGGCATTACACAACTGAGCAGTTGAGGGTTAAGGGCCGTGCTCAATGCCTTCACCACTGAGCTACCCCTGGCTTCTTAATTAGAGACAAATATACAGAGTAGTGGACTTGAGGAAGGGACTAGATCCTGGACCCCCCCCCCCCCCCCCCCCACCCAAGCTCTGTCTCATTCACAGGTCCTTATCTTTCAGCCTCAGCATGGTTATTATAACACCACCAGCCTTGCAGAGTTTCAGAGAGAAAAACACATTAACATCCATCATGTAACCTGTGACATCACATTCATTTCACTGAGAGAGAGAGACGAAGGGAAAGATAAGAGAAAGCAGGAAATAAGAGATTGAGGCGAAAGGGAAAGAATAAAAGAAAGAAAATTCTTAGACATTTTTAGACTGAAGAAAGAAAGAAAGAAAGAAAGAAAGATGAATGAAAAAAGGAGAAAAACAGATAGATGAGGAACAAGAAAAGAAAAGAAGAAAGCAAGAGTAAATAATTCAAGGACTAAGAAACAGGAAATAAAGACAAAAAGAAAGAAAAAATGAGAAAAAAGTATAAATAAATGAAGGAAGAAGGAAAGAAAAGAAGAATAAAGAAAGAATGATCTTTCAGACTTTTTGAAGCATCAACAAAGAAAAAAGAAAGAAAATGGAAAAGAGTCAAACAGAGGGACCATTCACAAACACACATAGACACACACCACACACGTACAGTGATTAAGTCTAAGTGCTAGCAGTACTGTCTCAGAGACCTCGAGTGCTCAGCGGGATTTGGGTTTTAACCTTCATTTGCACCGAGTTTCATATTAGCACACATCATGTTAGCTGTATCACGTTAGCATGGCGTTAAGTGTATCACTGAATGGGGATAGAAGGGTCGATGTATTCATTACACGCAACCTGGCCTGCTTCTTAACACCGTGTCCCGTGATGCCGGATAAGATAAGCATCCGGCTCCACAGGACTCGCGCTTGTTTGGCTAATTATAACATTTAAAAGGACAAAAGAGGATTGCGATGCTCACCTGGTGGGTTCCGGTACATGTCCTCGTTTACATAACGATAACGTAAAAGAAAGTCAGGAGTGAATCCATCTCCTGCTCCCTGAACACTATAGTTACTGATCATATCATCATATCAACTCTTCTCTCATCACTCTGGAACATTGGAGAAAAAACATTGAAGGGTTCACTTGCTCCAGGGGCCCCACATTTGCTACAGGGGCAAATAAAACAAATTTTTCCTAAGTAAATCTTAAGATAAAATTAACATTAAAATGGAGGGATTATAATGTACATTCAAAAATTCCCTTCGCAGTGGCCATGTAGAGTGAGTTACTGGAAAATATGATTTTAATGAAACTCATACATGTTAGGTTAAAATGTGTAAGAATAGTGATGATTTGGGTCAGATTTCAATTGTTCCTGACAGTGGATATATATTTTCAGTGTTTTATACTGTAGCGTGGGCGGGGCTGACGACCGTCATGCTTTGGGGGGTTTTTGCTGTCCGTTCACCCTTTTCGGGACAGTTGTTTGGGTTAGTGGCTTCAGCCAAGTTGGGTGTTTTAAGATATGTGTGTGTGTGACCTGTTGAATGTGCCCCGGTTCATGCTAAGGCTGAATTGGATGTAGTTCCCATGCTATACAGTGACTGTGTGGTGAATAAACTTCTCCCAGCCATTGCATTGAGCAGCAATTAAGCTTACTTAGTTTCTCCAAGTTCCATTTTCACTGCTAGAAGGGATCTTGGAGATGAGTGAGCTTGGTTGCTGCCCAATGCAATGGCTGGGAGTATTTTATTAGGTCTCAGCACTGTATGGCATGAGCAGCACCTTCACTGAGATAGCACACACAAACACGGCTGAAGCCATTAACCCAAACACCTTTCTCCAACAGGGTGGACACATAGAGAACCCCCCGCACGGCATGATGGTCGTCAGCCACGGCCCCGCCCATGCCACAATGTAATAAACAATTGATGCACTTAAGTTATTGGAGTAATGCTTACTTGGTTTTTTTAAGGCAATAGGTTTCCTAATATTTTCCTAGTAAGGTGAGCACTAATAGAAAGTTAACTTAAATAATGATTTTAAGTCAACAGTACTTAAGTATACTTGATTAACAAGTTGTCCCTACAAATTGTGTTAAGTTATGCCAACTAAACATTAATACTCTACTTGGAAATTTTAAGGCAATCGGTTTCCTCACTTTTTCCAAGTAAAGTCAACTTATTACATTTTACAGTGTATTATTCTTACTCATTTATTTATTAAATCTCGCACAATATCACAATGTGGTTCTTCAAGAAGGCTTCAGAACAGTAGGGTGCTTGTTACAAATGGAACTTTCGGAAGATAATTCAGTGAGGACGCGGTTAAGTACATCTTGAGAGTACTAGGGCACAAGCCCGAGGACAAGCTTTTCCTGCAGAAACTCATAGGAGAGGGCAATAGCATCTCTCATCCAAAACATGTAGAAACTGCTCTGACCTACGCAACTAGCTGATGCGGTGGACGTAAATCTGAAGAGCAGTAAAAGGCGAAGCATATCTTGGAAGGCAAGAGGTCCGCCTTGCTACATGAAAATCTCTCCCTGACTTCGGAGTGGGGTTCCCATTCCCCGTGTGTCAGAGACTGGACAGTACTACTGCTCCCGCATCCATGCTGGAATGTAAATCGCCCTGAGGAACAGGAACCTGGTGCGCTAGCTGTTAGTGGCCCGAGCACAGTCTGCCATGGCGATAATATGTGAGACTGCCATAGTGTTGTCCACCGCACTAGGACATGGCAGCGTCTCAACTGCTGGAGGAAGTGCTTTAGGACCAGAAATAGAGCCATCATCTCGAGGCAATTGATGTGCCGTGCGAGAAGCTCCCTTGGGCTGGACCGCACCCCTGGAGCTCCCTTTTTATCTGAGACCGCACCCCAGCCTGTGAGGGAAGCATCTGTCGTTAGCCTCAGCGACGACAAGATGAACTTAGAGTGGGACCCAGAGTAGAGACCGGGGTCTGAACCACATAGAAAGGGTACGAAGCACCTGCCGCGTAACCCATATTGGGGATTGGCCCTAGTGAAATCCCCTGGTTCTAAGCCACAACTTGGAATGCTCTCATGTGCAGAAGGCCCAAAGGTGTCACCGTGGATACAGCTGCCATGAGAGCTAGGATGTCTGAAAGTAATGGTCACTTTCTGGTCTAGCTTGTTTTCCTTGAGGGTGTTGAGAATGGGTTCGACACGAGCGGGAGACAGCTGTGCCCGCTTACGATCGAATCCCATATGGCACCCAATGTGTTGTCCTCTGAACAGGAAAGAGCACGTTGGGTCCCAATCCTGAGAACAGAGATGAGCTAGGACGACATGCTGATGTCAAAGCACTAGCCACCGGATGCCCTGGGACTCCCGCAAGAGCCAGGGCAAAATCCGTGCATTTTGTATATGTGCGGGTGAGCTAGACCAATGGAAGGACACGATACTGGTAAGCTTCGCCCCCGAAAGCGAACCTCAGGATCTTCCTGTGTTGTGGCAATGTATCTGTGTGAAAGTAAGCGTCCTTAAATCGATTGACAGAAATCAATCGCTTGGTAGGGTTGAGAGCAATCACCTTGACAGTCAACATTTGAACTGTATTCATTGATTTTCAGATAGCGGGAGAGCCCACAGAATCTGAAAAATTGGACGCAGCCCCCGTTCCTCTTGGGAACCTAGAATACCGAGTATACCTAGAATATTGAGTCAGAGTAGCCTGACTCAATGCCTGTTCCATGGCCCCCTTCCCCGGCAGCTTTGTCAGCAGATGCACACTTTCTGGTTTCATGGAAGTGGAGACCACGCCATTGAAAACACAGAGGTGAAGTGAGAACTGAATCCTGTAGTTCCTCTCTCCAGTGCTTAGTACCCAAGGAGATATACTTGGCAGTAGCTTCCACGCTGCCAGTTTCTCAGAAAAGGGCAAAAGTTTCGGCGGCTTGGTTAAACGGGGGGGGGGGGGGTGTTAGATGTTCGGCATCCTGAAACATGGCAGGAAAAACCGAAGAACTAACAGCCTATTGGAGACTGGTCTTGCCCGAAACACCAGTGGTGGCGGAGCAAGAACACCGACCTCCTGGGGGTGCCAGGGAGAACACTTATTCGTTTGAAAGGAATTCTGGGTGCCTTTCCCTATTGGGGGGCCACCCCCATTTATTTTATTTTGCTTATATATATATATATATATATATATATATATATATATATATATATATATATATATATGTTTTAAATCAGTCTGACCTCCTGGGGCAGATAGTGCAACGCGGCGCACCCCAGTCTTTACGAGGAGGTGCCCGGGTCCAAAAAAAAACACACTCCTTGTGTTTACGCCTCGCAAGAGTCAGACCCAGTCGAGACTGGGTGGCCGACAATCCCGACTCTTGAGCACGGCGGGGAGGGAATTTCCCAAAAGCTTGTTCGTATAACTTCGCCCCAGAACCTAGTGGCGGCTGAGTCAACGACATCGCTAAACAGGCCGGAAGGCGAGATAGGGGCATTAAGGAGGAATGCACAATCCTATCCTTGAAGAGCCCCGTCAGTACTCAAGTCTCTCAGCAGGTCAGCCTGGTAGGCCTGCAAAACCGCCCTGGTGTGCAGAGGAACACCAAGCTGACCTACTGCTTGAAAAGCTTTCCCCTCCAGGGAAGATAAAAGTCTACACAGCTAGAAAGGAAGTATAAGCTTACCAGGAAGGATGATGTCCCAGGAGAGAGATAGCCTGTGAAGCGTCTCTACTATCTGGGCGTCATAATATAACCCCGCGCTTCCACATCAACTATATTTAAATAAATAAATAAGTCGATGGCAGGAAAAACACGGGATTAATACAGCTTACTCCTTGAAAGGGTTAACTCATATGGAGAGAGCTAGGGGTGGGGGGGGGGAGGCGTCGTTGAGACTCCGCTCCCCGGCCACCCGACAGAAGCTGCCGTCTACTGTTTTTTTTTTTTTTTAGTGCTTAAGGCTATTTTCATCTCCACTAAGCAAGAGAGGAAATCTCGTGATGAGAACGCGGAAGAAAAGGAGCTTACCTCCATCTGCCGCAGCTCTGTCAGATGCACGAGTTTTAAGCCAGGAATGCGCAGCGCGTGCAGCACTAGTCGAAGCAGTGTAGAGATCGCACTCCGATATGGATTATCACACACGGAGGGATATCTAGTTTAAACTCGCCATATTGGTGAGTTAAACACCTTCTTATTTTGCTGTTTTGAACACAACACGCTCACAACAAGGCTTTGAAGACAAATGATCTGAGGTTTGTTGCCGGGTCACCTGTATTTATAACCTACACCTGCATCTAATCAGAAGACGTCACCTGGTCGAGGTTATATATAGCCAAAAACTTTGGCGTTTCCACACATGCTTCACGACCGGCAACGCGACAAAATGGTTCCCATAGCATTTTTACGCAGCATCGAGTGTAGCCTTGAAAGGGAACAAAAAATAAGAAACTGATTATTTTGCTCTCTTATTTTTTCCCCCAGAGCTATAATCCCAGGTGATACTGAATTTATTTTTTTTTATATAAATTAAGTTGCTAGAATTTCGAAATTCACTTTATTTAAGTTTTTTAATTGTGTTCAGTAAATAGTTTTAAATTCGAACTCCTAAATTGGTCCTGAAACTGATATAAAAAATTCTAGAAAGTGGAGCTTTTTAACTTTTATCAGTGTAAAATAATAATATGAATTTGCTAAATAATATGTGTATAATCCCAGCTTATAATTGAAATTTATAATATAATGGAATACTAAAATACTTTGCATTGTACCATGCACTTGTGGGTTCTTCAGGCAGCTTTCTAGCAGGAGCTTCCACTTTTCTGTGTTGTTCAGTAGCAGCTTTTGATTGTTCAGCTCAACATGTTACTTTTACTTTAACTGTGGTTCTGTGCTAGTCCCAGAGATCTGATCTAAAACATTTTAGTCTCTCTCTCTTTGTGTGTTCTGTGTTTAAATGCACCACTGAATGTATTGTATTTATGTTAGTGAGTGTGTGACCATGAGAGAACCTCAGGAGCACCAGTGTGGCAAAGACTGTCTGTCTCTCATGAGCTCTCTGTGTCTCAATATATATCTCTATCTCACCATCTGACTTTTGCTGTCTGTATCACTGTCTGTCTCTTTTGGTCTCTCTCTCTCTCTCTCTGTGTATCTCTGTATCTCCCTCTCACTGTCTGTCTTTGTCCCTCTGGCTTGCTCTGTCTCTCTCTCTCTCTCTCTCTCTCTCATCATTGATAAAACTGATGATTAGTTCAGGAGCTGATCTCTGCCACACAAATCACAGCTAATGGATATTTATATTTCATTAGGGGAGAGAGTAATTGATGGCAGTGGATATTCTCTCTCTCTCTCTCTCACACACACGCACACACACGTCCTCTCCACTTATGAACAATTCGATTTGTCTTGAGTGTGTTGATCAAATTTTATTAGCACCCAACATGGCCACTAAAGTAAAACCAATAACACAGACACTAACGTGACAACGAGAGAGAAAATGGGAGTGAGAAGTTGAGGAAAGTCAAGAGGGAAAGAGAGAAATAAATACAAAACAAACAACAAAAATTTTAGTTAAAGGAGAAAGAAAGAAGGGAAGAAATTTAATCATGATAATTAATTAAGAAAATATTAAAGGAGAAGGTGAAAAATTAACCAAAAATAAAGTAAATAAAGGAGAAAGAAAAAAAGAAGGAAATAAATAAATAAAATCTAAGCAAAAATAACAAAATCGGGAAAAGTAACAAAAAAAATCAAGAGAAAAGAAAGAGGGGAAAAGTAGAATAAAATATTACATTATAAAGGAAAAATGGAAAGAAAAATATAAATTTCAAGAGAAATTAAAAATAAAAATGCTAAAATAGAAATAAATGAAGAAAAAAGAAAGAAAGAAAAAAATAGGATAAAAAATACGTTATTAGAAAATTAGAAAAGAAAAAAGGAAAATGGTTTCAAAAAGTTAGCGGTGTGCGGCTCTAGTGAGTGCAGTGCTGATGTAGTCTGTTCAGTGTTTGGACCTCTACAGGACACGTCTCATTTCTCGCTCCCTTCATCCCTAGTGTACTACGCTGACCTTCAGTCTGAGTGAAAGGACAAGTGCAAATAAAGAGGATGACTGTCCCTCTGTGTGTGTGGTCACAGTACACTTACCTCCTGGTGTTTCCAGTAATCAATACAAGCCTGAAATCAGCTGCCTGTTTTGTCCCGTCATCAATAATGAACATCACGTCTCCTTCTTTCTAGTCTTCCACCTCACCGCCCGTCTCTCCCTCTCTCTCTTTCTCTCTATAATCAATAATTCAGGTGTGCTCTTCCTGGAACATATGGCGCGGGGGTCGGTAGCGTTCAGGTTTCCTGGTTCATCTTTCCCTTATCACAGAGACGGCCAGGAGGAACTCGACTTTTTTCTTGTCTGCCAAGTGCTCACTTTTGTTCCCTGCCTTGTTAGCTTTAATGGCCGTGTGTGTGTGTGTGTGTGTGTGTGTGTGTGTGTGTGTGTGTGTGTGTGTGTGTGTGTGTGTGTGTGTGTGAGAATGTTTTTAACAGCCAGACAGTAATTCTTGCTGTTAGCTGACACGATGCTTATCGTCCAGTGGTCTCGCACCTATCCTTTTTGTTTGTTTGTTTCATTTTTTTAAATTATTTTTATTTGTTACAGAAGTAATTCATAAGCATGCATCTTTCACTATTATTTTAAAATAATATTTTATTCTAAGTGAAATAAATAAGCAAACATGTGCTAAGAAATACATTTACACAATAAACCTCTAGTGATATATAAGCAGTGTAAAAATTTATTTCCTTATTGTACTGTATGTTCTGTTAAATAAACAAAAACAATTTCTTCAACCAGAGATAATCATATAAATGATTCATATATATATATATATATATATATATATATATATATATATATATATATATATAATATTTTAATAATTATCAAAAAAAAATTATTTTATTAATTACTGTTATGATTTTATAATTCAAAGCACAAAATTGTTACACGATAAAAATTAAATATATGATTTAATCACTCGAGTTCCTGATTTAAAAGAAAATGAATCAATTAAAAGTAAATAATCAAATAAAAACAGTTATTGATGTTACACTGTTTATAGCTTTACATTTCAAAGCATCAGTTGATATAATGATAAAGTTATAACCTACATACTGATTTTATTTTATATTTGTCTTTTGTAAAATAGATAAACAATTTTAATGATTATTTTAATTTAATAATTTATTTAAAAATATAATACATTTATTTTAAAATAAACTTTTTAAAAACATCTACTGTATGTAGGATTTTATTATATTAATAGAGAAGGTCACATTACTTATTCAACAATTTTATTTAATCCTAGTCTGGATTTTTTTTTTCTTTTCACATAATTAAACTCACTCATCATCTATACCGCTTTATCGTGTACCCAGGGTCTGGAGCGTGACACACCCTGGACAATGTGCCAATCCATCACACACATATACAGACACTCACACACTTTGGGCAATTTGGGAACATCAGTTAGCCTAATCTGCATGTCGTTGGTGGGAGGAAACCAGAGTACCAGGAGAAAACCAATGAAGCCCAGGGAAAACATGCACACAGACCTGAGGTGGGACTCGAACCTGGACCCTGGAGGTGCAAGGTGACAGTGCTACCCACTAGGCCAAAATGCTGCCTGCTTAATTTTATTTAATTTATATTTTATATTTATTAATATTTGTATTGATTTATTTATGATTTAATTAGCATTTCATGTAATTTCTGTAATGAAGCCATACCCAGAGGCTTTTTCATCTCTCTGTGTATGTACCATGTCCCAGCTCATGATGAGCGCTCGTCTCTGTGGACGTCTGTCTCTCGTGGGCTTTTGGCTCAGACGATTCTCCATATGGGAGTCTCTGTGGGCTTCTGTCCACGGTGAAGAACGACCCGTCTTTCACACACCCCTGACCCGCTGGGCTGCTGATGGATCCCAAAAATAGGACAATTTTTTAAAAATCTTTTTTTAATTCTATTAAACAATACTTTAAGTATGTTCTGACTTTTTTAATTCTTTCTTTTCGCTGGTTAAAGTGAAAGTAATATCAGTGTGATGTGATGTAATAAGTGAAGTTTATAACTGTAATGATGTTATACACTAATGTTTGTTAAATTGTACCATTATACAATTTTGAAGCTTCTGGGTGAATTGAAAATTTAAGAAAATAAATTTTTTATTTTAAGTTCTGTTCACCCAGAAGCTTCAAAAAGGTATAATGGTACAAAGTTATACCTTTATTTACGTGTACAAATGCAACTCATCTAGCAGATGATGTCATAATAAATGCCAACGATTGACAACTTATTAATTTTTTTCTGATTCATTCAGTCTGCGTCGTTTATTCCTTTCTTTTTCATTTAATTTGAAATTTCTAAAAGTAATAAAAAGATACCATTTTATAATATAGACTGTTTTTTAATGCTTGCGTGACTAATTAATAAGTTGATTAATTAATTAATTTGCTTGCTTACTTACTTACCTAATCACTTGTTTATCCCCTCGTGTTCCCACAGAACTTGAGATCTACAAGTCTAACAGCACACAGAGCCTTTGGTCCCCTGTCACCTCTGTAATAACATCACTTCCTGTATAAAGCAAGAGATTAATCATGAAACTCCGCTGTCAGCTGAAGGCGGGAAAACGAAACCAAAATTACCGAACACGATCCTCCCTAACCTTATTTACGTGCTCCTCCTTCTGCTCTGCTTTGGCTAATTCTAATGAAAAAGCCTCGGATGACTTCATTAGGCGTGGCGTTAATTGGGTTTGGTGCCGAGTTTCTGGCCCATGTTTTCCTTTCCCGCGCCCCCCTCATTAGCTGGGAACTTAATTAGATCTGGCACCCGCCTGGCCGTGATAAATGCTGCCATGATGAATGGAAATGCAAATGCAGCGCATGAAGTTCGGCCCCCGTCGCCCCGTGGCCCAATATCATTAACACTGTCCTGCTGTCAGATCCATCATTGTCACAAACTCAGGGTGAGGTATCAGGAGTGGTGTTGAAAGGGTGGTGGGGGGGAAGGGTAAATCCACTAAGAGTGAGCAGGGTATAAAGTAAGTTTAACTAAATTAAACTGTTCATTTAGTAAGCAAAGTTGATGGAGTAAAAGTAAAATAAAAAAATGTACTTACCACAATCTATTAGAAGTTACTGGAATTTGTTGTTTTTTATTTGACTATAAACAGAAATCTACAATATCATCACCACAGAATTTCTGTTCGCTGTTCTCTGTTCCATAGTAAACATAAACAGTATTCGCTGCTCCCTGTTCAAGGAATGACAAATTTTCTCCTTTCAGGACAGTCTGCAACATCAGCAACAGTGACATCACTTCCTCAGTGCATTACCGGTTAAACTGACTGCAGTATTTTCCTACAGTTTTGCTCCCTATGGTTTGGAATATAACTTAACATGGCTGAATATGCTGTGCAGTCCACTTCATGGGGAGCAACTAGGTAAAATCTAGAATATCCACATAGTAAACAAACAAAATTGAACGTAAAATGAGACAAAAGAATTTCAGAAAAAAAAATTTATCTTAAAAAATATGTCACTGTAAATTTACACTGTCGAACCTGTACAAGCACATTTCATTGTAAGATATAATCAAATTTTAAGAAATAAATTACTCTAGCACAACTTTTACAAGTTCAGTTTTATCAGCAGAAATTCCAGAAATTTTTGAATTTGGTTGGAAATTTTGATCAGTTCACAATATAAGAAAATAAATGAACAACTCAATATTAGCATTTTAAACAAGGATTTTAAGGTTTTGGAATTTCCGTGTCATTAGAAATTCTAAATAGAAAACAAAAAATTTTGATTTTTACAACTTTCTACAGTACCTACTTTCTAATATACCTTTTCATTTGTTTATTTATTTTACTTTAAGTTTATTTTTTACAGTTTAAATAGCAACCCATGATGCTAGTGTTGCAAAGTTTCCAAATGCCAAAATGTATTAAAATTGAATTTTTTAATTTTATGTAGTAATTAGCTAGTGCTTATGCAATGA
The DNA here is from genome assembly GCA_030522415.1 of Channallabes apus. Taxonomy (NCBI): domain Eukaryota; kingdom Metazoa; phylum Chordata; class Actinopteri; order Siluriformes; family Clariidae; genus Channallabes; species Channallabes apus. The sequence continues at coordinate 16,759,689 of CM060111.1, read as the reverse complement.
ATATAGTAAATCATACAAAAACAATGGTTGGAGATATGTTGATGGAGCATCACTGTTTTTGGAAAGATGTACTGTATATTGTTCCATATCTGTAAATCCACAAGTGTGTTATTCAAAGTTCCTTTTATGTCGAGTAAACATTTTTCATTTTAAAACTTGTAAAATCTTTACAACTTTTTTAGAAGTTGAAATGAGAAAAAAATATATCAGTGTTTACTTGGGGAGAGTTAAAACAAAAAAACAAACCAATAAAGAAAAAACATAATGGTTGTGAGAGTGTCAGAGGTTTATCTTACATGACATTAGAGCAGTGCAGCTTTGTCGAACACTGCAGTGTAAATAATTTATTGGGGGAAAAAATAAAAGGAGCCATCAGACATGTGACATTTGTCGTTGTTGTGGCTGCAGACTAACCTGGCAAGGTTGAAGGTAACAATCGAAAAAGGGAGGTGGTGCTGCCTGGAATGCCAACATTACCACACACACACACACACACACTCTTATAGCAGTATTCACATGAGATTAAAACGTGTTAATGTTGATGGTTTAAAGTTTCTCTAAGGAGAACATATTAAAATTGTTCTGTAGTAAGTTTTTTTTTGCTGTCATGTTAGAACATAAAAGGAATGGAAAAACTCAGGGAAATGGTGTTATGGGAAAACAATCAGCGTGCATTAATTCAGAATAGTTCTGGTTATTACAGGTGTCTCGTCTTTGACACTAAACACACAGAGAATAACGGAGTGCTCGGACAATTATCTGTATTCAGAACAGGGCTCGGGGTTATGCCTGCTTCAGGGGAGACATTTTTAGAGAGTGTAATGAAGGTGTTTAATATCCAATCTCCTGCTGTCCTATTGTGCACGCCACCTTGTTGGTGAAGGTTTCCAAACATGGAGGAACATGTAGCCGGCGATGATTCTGCTCACTGCTGGTTAGCGACTCCCTCTGCAATTACCGAAGCCAGCTGCTACCTCTGTTCTCGCTACGGTTTAATCATTGCCCCGAGAACCTGGATAGACAAATAAATATTCACTACAACAGCAGGAAGAGAAAATACCAAGCGCAACCTTCTAGAACATTCTGAAATCTTAATCAGGGCCAGGCTTCTCAGTTAGGTCAGGTTTGTTGCATAAACGCTAAACAGAAATTACATTAAACATGATGATACTGTTATAACAGCTAAGTAGTGATAGATTTAAAAAACATAAACATGGTAAAAGTGTATTGTGATGTGATTACTGGTTAGCGAGGAGATCTTTAAACGTGATGATAAAAAAAATGGTATAGTTTTCATGATAGCTAAGTCTGAAGTGATTAGCAATTAGCACAGGTGTTGAACTCTAAAAGTGCAAGTATATATCTACAGTACCACTCAAAAGTTGGTAATTACTTGCAAATTTCTTTGTTTTTGTTTAGTGATTTATTTTCTACATTCTACGACAGTACTGGGATTTCAAAACTCAGAAATAATGCATAGGGACTTATGTAATTGTGTAACAACAACAACAACAACAGTCTGTTATTTTCAGCTTTTCTGGAACACTTCTTGCAAGAACAATATTGTCAAATGCATTTGTAAAACCCATAAAGCATCATGATCTCCCATGAAGACCTTCCCAGGAAAGCAAGACCAAAGTTTACCTCTGCTGTTAACAATTAGCCTCAGACATGGTGCGATTCTATTTACAGATAAAAATTTGCATGAGGCTGGACTAATGTTAAATAATTAGCCTTCATTAAAACAATTTTATACCATTTAGTCAAGGGCAAAAATGATTAGCTGAGTAGCAAGAGGATGGACTCCCAGTGTTAGCATGAAAGATTTATCAAGGAACTGAAAGAAGAAAAGTGCTAACAAAAATTACAATGGTGCCATTTTCTGTCACAACACTGATAAGCATACATTGTCCTTCATGTTCCTCAGCACATAATGGTTAATTATACAAGCTAAGTTAGCAACAAAACAAAAACAAAGCAAGCTACCCATATCCAACATGAAGACAGGCCCATGGAGGAAGCGTAGCTGGTACAACTTCTTGAGTATAACACTGTCCTGGCAAACATGACCATAAAAAATATTATTTACAGCTCTTTGCTGCAAATAAACATAAACATTTAGTAGTTTTTAAGACACCTGAACCTACAGTAGACTGATTCACGATTAGGTTTAAATGTGGAGGGGGAAAAAAGGTCACAAACATGAAGTGGATTTCATAATTAAGATTTTACAGTAAAGTTTGAATTAGTAAAGGGTTTAACTTTAAACAGTAAAGAATTTTCCTGAAACAGGGTGAAGCTAGTTAAGGTAGATGTTCTTAGCAGTTAGCTTGAGGCTGGAGTAATAGTTTGTCCAGTGCTAAAGAATTAGCCTAAAAAAATTATGCAAGTACTTCTGCAAATGTTAAAGGCCTTAGTAATGACTAGCCTGAGCAATTAGCATTATAAAGGTTAAAGGCTAAATATAAAAAAATAAATGAATAAATGAAAATACCCATAAACAGTGATTTTCACAGCAGCAAAGTGTAGGTGATAAGTGATTAGCATGAAAGATTATCATGAATAGCATTCTGGAATTTGGAGTGCAAATGTTCCTTTTTTTTTTTTTAAAGAACACCTAGTCATGGGCCAAATGTTTAACAATTACCAGGAAGTTAACTATACATGTGGGGTTTCCATAACAGTAGGAGATTACAATTATAATGTGCAGTTCGCATGATTAGCACAATGGTTTGAAATGTAACTCTTCAGAAAAACACGGTGTGGATTTCATAACAGCTTAGGGGTTAGCAGTTAGCATGAACCATGAGCAATGGGGTTGAATCTAATGTTACAGAATTAGTTCTAAGTTATTAGCTGATGGCTAACTAAGAAAGACAAGAAAGAATATCTATTCATTGGCTATCGAAATGTTTTCAAATTGTACTGTACCTAAAAATGACAAATGTTTTATAACAGCTGTGATTAGTATTTTTTTCATATGAAATTCTCAGGGCATGATTAGCATGAGATGGAAAGAGGAAACAGCAAACAGCTAACAGCAAAAATGGCAGTGTCATGCCTGTGCTACGTTGCCACCGGTCGCCCTTTTCGCAGCCAGACACTGAACTCATCTAATACGAGGCCTTGTTTGTAATCAAATCTGTCATTAAGTATTCATCGGATCAAAAGTTCAGCAGCCGTTGTTGCTTTGTCGAATTGAGCCCTGAGGCCCTGCTTAGGGGATGAAGCTAAATTGAAGTGCGGAGGTGCTGCTTATAAATTATTCCTGCTAGGCTACTCTGCTTACGAGGAGGAGGTCACTGCAATGACTAGCGCCTGACACTGAGTACAGCGTCACCCATAACGTAACCTAATCACCGGAGCAGCATGGGCAGCCTGCACAGGACTGACGAGAAACTCATAATGAAGCCAATAATTAGCATTACACAAGCTAAATCAAGCCATAACATAAGTTAAACAATCATAATCGAGTTCATCATAATCTGGCTCATGCAGTGAAAGAAAAAAATTGCTAGATGTTCGAGTGAAAAATTTCTGCTGCTTGTGGAAAGGGAATGCAAACAAAGTAAAGGAAAACGCTTTAGAAAAAGGAAATTTGATTAGTACAAAAACTATGAACAAATCTGAAAAATTATCTGCTTGCAAAAGGGTTGCAACCCTAACTCTAACCCTAACACTAAGCTCACAAGTAAAATAGTGGTAAAATATTTTTATGCTAATGCATATTTTTAATACATAATTTTGTTATTGAAACTTATTTAGTAAGGATCACAGATTTTAGAAACAGTAATTTTGAATTAAAAGTTCTGTAACACTTCTACCAAAGCTGAAACGCAGAAAAATTGAAGCAGGTCATCCCGAGTCGAGGTGACAAAGTGACATTTGAATCATGTTTTAAGTGGAATGTTCATCTTTCATGTATGGATTAGCGGAACGGGTGAAAGCCGTTTGATACGTCAGCTTTAAAGCGCAAAATCAGGATGCCCAATTAAATTCCTCAAGCTCGATCTGTTACAGCCTTTAAACCCCCCAAAAAACTGTCACGTAGCTCTTGCTTTTGTGTTAGTTCTCAAACGAGGATGGGGAACGATCGTCACGTTACAGAGAAGCTCCTGGATCATTAAGTGAAAGTCACATACTAGCTTAAGGTACTGCACAATAAAGGAAATAAAATGTTTTATTTTAGATAACGTAACAAATCTAACGTGATAGAATATGGCAAAAATTGTTTTGAGGAGATAAAAAATAAACAAAAGCGTAAACTATTCTTTTTAAAATATATATACAGGTCCTTCTCAAAAAATTAGCATATTGTGATAAAGTTCATTATTTTCTGTAATGTACTGATAAACATTAGACTTTCATATATTTTAGATTCATTACACACAACTGAAGTAGTTCAAGCCTTTTATTGTTTTAATATTGATGATTGTGGCATACAGCTCATGAAAACCCAAAATCCCTATCTCAAAAAATTAGCATATCATGAAAAGGTTCTCTAAACGAGCTATTAACCTAATCATCTGAATCAGCTAATTAACTGTAAACACCTGCAAAAGATTCCTGAGGCTTTTAAAAACTCCCAGCCTGGTTCATTACTCAAAACCGCAATCATGGGTAAGACTGCCGACCTGACTGCTGTCCAGAATGCCATCGTTGACACCCTTAAGCAAGATGGTAAGACACAGAAAGAAATTTCTGAACGAATAGGCTGTTCCCAGAGTGCTGTATCAAAGCACCTCAGTGGGAAGTCTGTGGGAAGGAAAAAGTGTGGCAGAAAACGCTGCACAACGAGAAGAGGTGACCGGGCCCTGAGGAAGATTGTGGAGAAGGACCGATTCCAGACCTTGGGGGACCTGCGGAAGCAGTGGACTGAGTCTGGAGTAGAAACATCCAGAGCCACCATGTACAGGTGTGTGCAGGAAATGGGCTCCAGGTTGCAAATTTTGCATGTCATTCGGAAATCAAGGTGCCAGAGTCTGGAGGAAGACTGGGGAGAGGAAAATGCCAAAATGCCTGAAGTCCCCACAGTCAGTGATGGTCTGGGGTGCCATGTCAGCTGCTGGTGTTGGTCCACTGTGTTTTATCAAGGGCATGGTTAATGCAGCTAGCTATCAGGAGATTTTGGAGCACTTCATGCTTCCATCTGCAGAAAAGCTTTATGGAGATGAAGATTTAATTTTTCAGCATGACCTGGCACCTGCTCACAGTGCCAAAACCACTGGTAAATGGTTTACTGACCATGGTATTACTGTGCTCAATTGGCCTGCCAACTCTCCTGACCTGAACCCCATAGAGAATCTGTGGGATATTGTGAAGAGAAAGTTGAGAGACACAAGACAGAAGAATCTGCAAAAGGATTCCCGACCAAGTATTGAGTGCATAACTGAACATAATTATTTGAAGGTTGACTTTTTTTTGTATTAAAAACACTTTTCTTTTATTGGTCGGATGAAATATGCTAATTTTTTGAGATAGGGATTTTGGGTTTTCATGAGCTGTATGCCACAATCATCAATATTAAAACAATAAAAGGCTTGAACTACTTCAGTTGTGTGTAATGAATCTAAAATATATGAAAGTCTAATGTTTATCAGTACATTACAGAAAATAATGAACTTCACAATATGCTAATTTTTTTGAGAAGGACCTGTACAGTATAATGTCGAAATTATATGTAAAGTTATAAAATAAATTGAAACTATGAATACCAAAAGAGGAAGCAGTTTCAGTTAATAAATAAATACATTAATAAATAAATAAAACAAAAATTAGCCTACAATACTTTCCAATTTTTGTTAGCTAGTTAGCTATAATATTTACAAAATTTTATGTTTAATATAATGAAGCTTTAGATAGTAACAATGCTTCCATTTGTGGATTATTTTCTGCAAACTATAAAATAAAACCCATTTTAAAATGATCAAATAAACAACTATGAATATATGAATATATAAATAAATACATAAATTACATCTAAGCTATGCGACTATGTAGAAAATCTAAATAGAGAAAGTTAATGTCATGTATTTATATAAAATTTGCACTTTTGCTAGTATAAGAACAGGAATCAAATAGAAATAAAATAAAATAAACAGAAACAGGAGATGCCTAGAGCAATGAGACTCAGCAGTAGTAAGTCGGCAGCACAACAGGGGGGTGGGGGGGTAAATATTTCATAGTGCACTCCTCTGAGACAGTATCCTCAGGTCATTTAGCCTCGGGCTACACGCTAACAGCTAGCTTTTGGCCCACTCAACTTGTACGGTAATGGCTTCCTGTCCTGAAAAAGGAGGTCTAAATGCGAAGCAATGGCTACAGATGTTAAAGTCGTGTTGACAATCTTCAGCGTCAGAACAAACTCGAGGGAATGCACAGAAGTTCATTGGGGTGTCAAGGACGTGGGTGTTGAGCTCGTAGCATTGAGGCTATACACGGTTGAGGTCAATCCGGTACGCCACGTTTCTATTGGTCAAAAGCGGCAATATAGCTGAGTGCACTAACTGAGGCAAGATCAGCGAATAAGCTTATGCTAGCAAAACAATATAACAAGCTACATGGTTTTAACAATTAATTTAAGAAATAGAAAAAAGAGAGGCTCGTGGTGAAACGATTGTTTAAAGCTGAGTAAGTGAGAACTGGAAATGGCTTGTTTTGTGAACATTTCTTTTAACAATAACATAAATGAAAGTTCATGACATTCTCTAGTTCATACAAGATTGAGTAAAGAATGAAGATTGAACTTGTCTGTTTTTCCTCAGGTGTTCAATCGTTCCTCAGACATATTTATTAGCCTGTCATAACCACAACGCCAGTTCTCTCCTGATGGCCAGAGCGCTCTCCTGGTGAAAAACCCCTTAGCCCAACCGTACGCTAATTGGGACGGCGCCCCTGCGGTGCTCGATGAGGCAGAAAATGATGATTAATTAATTTACTCCTCAAACTGTGAGAGGTTTATGAGGCTCGCAGCGGTCAGCTCGGCTCCCGCTCGGCTCGCAAGCTTCACTTTGACCTGCATGATCAAAAATAATGCAAGGTTTTTCCTCAGCTGATTATTAAAATGGCAAGAAATCTTCTACATCAAGTATATTCTTCTACATGAAGTTCATTCATTCTACAATTGACAAAAATCACAGCTAGCTTAGTTTCACAGGTACAGTAGTATAAAATTAACCAACTGTTGTCATTGTACAAAGTTTGTAAGCTACCTTCAGCAAACTACTTTCTAGTGTTTTGTTAGATAAAAAAAATTATGTTTTGTTTAATAAAAAAAAAACATAAATGTAAAATACAAATTTTTAAGTAAAACTTTTACTTCTTACTAACTGTTCAACATCAATATTTAAAAGTTACACATTCATGAATAATGTTTTATTATCACTAGTAAAGCAGATCATGAGTGTAGATTATGGACAACGTCTCCATGTACTTACATTTACGTCACCTCCTAAGAACATTGAGGCTATATTGAAATGTCTCACGATACAAGAGTTGCGTTTACAATATATATTGTGATATATAACTGATTCTGGTGGTGGTTATTGTTGAGGGAGAGAAGGAGGTCATGCAGGAAATGTGGCTGTCTTCAGGAATTGGATTGAAGAAAGCATTGTACACACACACACACACACACACACACAAAATGGAGCACATCCTCATTGCTGTGTAGGCTGAAACTGGCAGGCGTGCTAAGCTGGCCAAAGCCTCTAAAAGCCTTAACGTTGTCACTACAAATTTCTGTGTTAGTGACAGGAAGTGACATCGCACCCGGCCGCCGGGAGCAGGCTGGAGGACAAACAGATGCTGCAGCCTGAGGTGGAGTGGAGATTTCTTCTCTCCTCTGTCGGGACGGATGAAAGCGTGCAGAACGAGAGCCAAAGCAATAAAGAGTTACCTCGCCCGGAGTCCCTTTCTCCAGAGTGCGCGCTTTCACAATATTGTCCCTCATGTCTGCGCTATTCAGACGCTTCAGCCATATTGTGTCTAAAACAGCTCGGGAAGAGGTGGGATCGCGTCTCTGGGGTTTCTCAGAAATATGTTTGCTCAGTAATTAAGTCTGAAGGCAAAGTATGCTTCATGTTTCTTCCATATTTCTGATATTTTCGACCCCTCCAAAGCGCATTTTTATATCACTGCCATTTTGCTAATGCAGACTAACCCTTTGTAGACTTATACAATCTTATTTTAAACAATAAATGCTCACAGCACACAAAAGAAACAAATAAAATCTAGAAGTATATTTTTTATCTTTTTGTACTTTATTAATTATTACCAGATGACTAATGTTTTTTTTTCTGGAAGAAAGCAGATAAATAAATTTAAAAAAGAGTTTTATATTTTCATAACCGCACTCACATTATGTTACAGATGAATGGTGTCTCCTAATATCCAACCTCATGCTTCCCTCAGAAGAAGGAGGAGGAATGTTATTTATGTAATGTAGGGCTCAGGTCTAACTCGCAGCTGTAGTGTGCACTTCTGCATTCTGCCCTAACAATTGACCAGGCATTGCCCTACAGGGGCCACCCATTTGAGGGGTCACAGAGCAGATTGGTCCCTTCGCCTATCAATCACACACACATACACAGCCCCTGGATTCGTTCCGCTTGCACGTGTGTGTGCATGTGTGTGTGTGCGCGCATGTGACAGTGAAGGGACACATGTCCCCTCGGGTTTCACGATAAGAAGCTAAATCTCTCAAAGCCTCTAACCAGACTAGCGAGGCAGTTTTTCTCCCTGTCACAATCACGGAGAGGAAAATCAGCAGCGTGTCTGTACACGACTCCGGAAAATACAGTACACCAGAAGTCAAAATCAGGGATTCACATAACGGCTTCTTTTTTTTTTTTTTTTTTAAGCAGTGTTCATGTATTTTTATTTGTAATATGGTGGATGTTTCTATAGGGATTGTTAAAAAGTAATTTAAGTTAATAAATAAATAAATTATATATTTAGTAAATATATATTTCACATTAATATAAAAAATACTAGATTTACATAGATGGGTTAAAAAAAATTTGATCTGCTATATCCCTGTAACTGTAGTTCTTTATTCATTTATTTATATAGTATTTTTAAAGGAAATGAAATATGACATGATGTCGATAGATTTGTTTGGGTATTATTTTGTTTAGGCTAACCTACAGCATATGTGCTTTTATTTTTTGTCCCCTGCAAAAAAAAACCTGTCTAGATTGTGGTTTTAAAAGTAAAATGATGTTTAATTATATTTATATGCTTTTTCAAATTTTTTCTCAAATCATTTCAATAATTACAAAATATAAAGCAAAAGCATGATTATGCAAATTATTATTGAAATGCTGTTTAGAGTTGGACACTGAAATATCTTAATAGGTAATATATTAAAAAATAATATTAAAAAATTTCTAAAAAGGCAAATATTTATTTAAAATGCCAACAATTTATTTTATGTTCCCTTTTTGCAGTAATCACATAAATAAAATTTTGCTTTTCTTCATTTTTTAATTACTTAGTTTAACTTGCTTAATCTAAATATACTTAATTGATTTGTTAAATAAATATTTAAATATAAAAAGGCACTTTGATTAAATCTGATATTAAAGTGTATATAAATCATATAGTCATTGTTTTAATCCTGAGTCCAGTAAAAATTATGTAAATGTCTTACCATATTAAAAAGTAGTTTGTTTAGTGTACAAATCTGAGATTTGGTATAATTTATCATTCACAGACATAATGTGGTGTGCGGCTCGGATCACTCACAGCTACACTGTGTAGATTATAGTGCTTTTATATAAAATATACAGATATTAACTTTTATGTCATAATATCATAAAAAAATATATCGGCACACTGATATATCACCGCGTCTGTAATGTATTGGAAGGTCATTGTTGCTTGGAAACCATGAAATAAATGGAGAAGATGACTCCACAATCAATAGAAACTCAGAGTTGAGTCTTCATCCACAAAATGACCTCCGGTCATAGCCAATAACTGTAATAAATATATTTTATACAGCGGCAGAATAACTCTTCTCACATGACACTTTAATGACGCGTGTGGAGCGAGCTTTTACTCGCCCCAATCGCCCCAGGCTCCTCATTTAGCACTGTCAAAACACTGGACGAGACAAACGATTGGCGAACTTCCAGGGCGTCCAGAAGAACATCCAGCAGAAAGTACAGGGAACATCAAGGTAAAGGTCAAGGGGAAGGTCCAGGAGAACATCCAGGTCAAGGAGACAGTCCAGGAGAACACCCATGAGAAAGTTCATGGAATGTCAATGTGAACATCAAGGAAAAGGATCAGGAGAACACCCAGAATAATGTCCTGGGAACATCAAGGAGAATCTTCAGGGACATATCCATGAGAATATCTAAGGTGTAGCACCCAAGAGATTATCCAGTGAAATGTCAAGGCAAGATCAGTGCTATGCAGGGGAGCATCCAGGGGAGATTGTCCATGACTGAATGTTGGACTGAGAAAAAGAGAAGGTTCAATATCTACCCGGTTTAGTTAAAAAAAAAAAAAAACCCACACTTTCATAAAAGATCCCCAGGTGTGGGAGTGGAAAAGTTTTCACACCCTTACATAAAACTAAAGCAACCCACAAAAACTTGAATTTAAAGTTCGTTCTGTATGTTTTGACGCTCTGACACTAGAGACTCCTTCCCTAAATATTACATATAAACTGAAATCTTTTTACATATCAGCTGCTTTTTCAAACCTGTAAGTATGCAGCGAGTCCCTGGGGACGATCTGTTACTATAGAAACGATAGCGTGTGAGAACAAGCGCATTAATATAAAAAACCCGTGAAAGTTCTGCTAGGTTAAACGTCAGCCGCCAAGAGTGAGGTTGATGAACCGAAGCAGCAGCTGAGCCGCCATTAATCATGCGCCTGCAGGGGAGCATTTCTGAATGACTGCAGAGTTTGCGTTAACTCTGGATTTGAGAGCGAAAAAGGGCCTCGCTGCTGCCTTACTCCTGCTTTTCTTTTTCCTTCAGTGAAAGTTATTAATAGCATTCTTGACCACAATTCATTTTGACAAATCGCTACTCAGGGTGCTGGGCAAGTTTGACGGTGTCTAACACCGGGCTTTGATAACCTCACACCTGTAAAACTCCTGTAGGATATTTGAGATAGCGCTACGATGATCCATTTACACAGGCTGTGTTTTATTTATTTACCGAAATTCTTGAGGCAATAACAGAAAGGCGAGACGGATCGTATCTCCCCTGACTGTCAGTCAAGTGTGGACTCTGGACTGCGGAGTGAAAAATGAAAAACGCACAATTAGCCGGCTGTCAGACGCGGCTTTCTCCACGCCTCCAACACAAATCACTCACGAGTGTCACTGTGGAGGCGAGAAAATGCTTCTACACCCTACCTAGTGCACTAGACGCCTGGTACAGGAAAGCACCTACAACATCTGGATCACCACAAACTGTACAAGCTTGCAAAAGTATTCACCCCAACCAGATTTTCTTGTGATAAATAAGCATTCGTACATCAGCAAGTGTTTCAAAGAAAATCAAAAGCTGAAATGAGAAGTATACCCAGGCAGACCTGATGACTTTAAAGGGGATGAATATTTTCACAAATCATTGCGAATACACCAAATAGAGTGATAAATGATGATGTCTTGAATTTATATACAGCATTTGGAAAGCTATTCCCTGCTCCCAATGTAAGTAGAAGTACTTACACCTTATCGAACGTGTATGTGTACCTTCTACTACTAAACACACACACAGCCAAAACTGTTTCCCATACTTTCACATCAAAGTGTGAAGATGAGCTAGGGAAGAATTAGGCTTTCTCTGAGCAGCATCAAGCAGCTTAATGCTCATGTGTGTGCTCATGTTTGTGTGTGCATGTGTGCGTATGTGTGCGTGTTATCAGACAGAGCCTGCCGATTTCCAGTTCCCTAAACTCTAAATCCGTGCCTGGCCTGGACAAGTGTGAGAGCCCGGATAGTGGATTTATCTTCGGCTTTCTCTTTCTTTGTGTATTTTCTGGCTTTATGAAATCTCTGTGTGTGTGTGTGTGTGTGTGTGTGTGTGTGTTACAGACATCATTAACCCGTCTCTGAAATCACAAGCTGGATTTGTGTTTTACGTGTGTTTCACAGCAGCGCTGTAGAAGTCCTGGATTCTGATCAGTCAGAAGGTGGCAGTAGTGCAGATGTGTGTTAATGAGCTTATCGTTCTATAGTAACACTAAATAATACCTTAGACACACCACACCTCCCTCTGATAAAAATACGCTCTGCGCTTCATCCCTCTAACACGCCACGACACTGGACGGACATTTCATTTACACCTCATCAGTTCGAGTCAGACACAGCCGATCGCTCCAGCCAATGACGGCAGAGTTGTAACGGTCCGAGCCATGAGACCGATTCCTGCGAGATGAGGACTCGTGTCACATCACGGTTAGAACTTTTTCACGTCCATCTTCTGAGACATCAGGGGTTTATTAAAACTTAATGGCAGATTAACAGATCGTCTCGGATCAAGGTCATATTTGTGGTGTTATGTAGATGATCAGGACATTCTGTGTGTACCATAGGAAAAAGCTTCTGGGAATGAGAATATGTTTTATAAGATCACAGTGCAGTTAGGGACTACAGTGTTATAGTGCAATATAGTGTACAGAATCCTGTGATCTTGCACAATTTGTCACGCCAGATGCCAGGAAGCACATGTATACACTTGAATTAAACCATTAAAATATTTTTTTTCTTTGCATATCTTTATTTTTTTTCCTCCTCCATCCTGGGCGTTTTTCCAAATCCCTGCTAGCAAAGAGCCAGCAAAGTTGATGTGACACACTTTTAATTAAAGTTCTCCCATCTCAGTTCTTGGCCGCTTCGTTATGTGTGGCCTTGCCAAAAAAAAGAAGAAAAAAAAGGAAAATTCCCAAAGTCAACACGGAAATATGAGCAAATTCCCTCACAGGCGCCTTTTCTTTTCATTAGCCAGTGGTTCGCTTTGGTTCCAAGTGCTAGTGGGAGGAACGGGACAGCTTTTCGGCTGTAATGAAACACGTGTGTGTGTGTGTGTGTGTGTGTGTGTGAGTATCCCAAGTGTGTTTGCGGTAAAACAGGTGTGATAAATCAAGCCAAGGGCAGAGACATGTGTGAATGTAAATACACACATGTAGCGAACATAAGTGCGAACGAGAATGTTGTGACGAGGAACCTTGATGCAAAGTCTTGGCTTTGATAGGGCAGCTTGTACGCCCTTCGAATGCTTCACCCCCAAACTTTTTGCATGGCAGACACCACAGCACACTTTCCCTGAAATCTCTGAAATCCTACACGCTGCGCTGCTCGTTCAGCTGCGGCACTCATTCACTTTTCAGACGGGGAGTAGAGATACTGTATGTGCTTTCTCACAGAGGGGGCAGCATGAACCAAGAGTTTACAGCCATGGTTTCTATTGTAACGAACAAAAAAGTTGATATTTCTTGACTTATGTGCACACATTCTTAACAAGTTTTGAAGATTTACTTCTTCAGACCCTATTTTATATCCATGATTCTATTGGCAAGTGCTTCTGTTTAATGATCATGTTTAAAAATAAAAAAAATAAAAAAAACCTGTCTCTTAACCAGACATGTAACCTGATTCTGAATACACGAAAATGTCCCTTCATAGGTTGCATTAACTGAAGTGGTGCCAGTATTTTAGATCTAATTGTCATTTTTGTATATTATGTTTGTTATTTTTGTATTATATTATCTATTTTACTAAATAAATAAGAGGATAAAGCGGTATAGAAGATGAATGAATGAATGAATAAATAAGGTATTTCCCATCTTCAGTACACTCAAAAAAATTACTTGTTGAATGAACATAATTAAATTATGGAAAGAATTTCCACCTGATTTAATGGCTTTCGTTCAGCATTAAGCAATTTTGTTGGCCCAACTTAATGTTTTTAGGTTCCGTCAAAGTAATATTATTAGGTTCATTTAACTTATTTACTACAGCTGCGTCCATAATTTAATACTGTTAACATAAATGAATGGTTGGTACAACAACATTTTCAGTTGTAAATTAAGTTGATCCAACTCAAGTAAATTTAAATTTCAAGCCCTGGGCAACAGAATTCTGTGAAGGAAGGAAACAGACAAACGGGATAAAACTGATATTTTTAATTTTACACCAGGAGCAACTTTCAAATGAGGTCTCAATTTGAAAAGATGTACAAAACATAAAACACCACAAATAAATAAAATTAAAAAAACCGACAGAAACGTTTTGTACTTTATAACTGTAGGTTATGACTTTTAAATATGACCGTTAGATCCGGTTGGTCAGGAAACTCCTGAAGTCAGATGCAGACACACTTTCAGTCACAAACTCCTGTGAATAAATACAGAGATAGATATTCAATTAAAATTCATGATACTTAATTTAGCAAATGAACAATATTTATACTTTGTTCCTCTCGCTTCACAACTCATGAGAACAGACCGAAACCAGAACCGAACTGCAGATTAAGCACGCGCATATAACCGTCTGTATTTTAAGTGTGATTAAAATACAAGAAATAACTTAAACCAAAATAATGTGACTAAACATCGCTAAACAACAGGTGACATTTATGTTCAGTATTTCGTTTCTATTTAGAAAGGTGGGAATTAATTCCTGCTTACCTTTTCCACACGCCCGCCAACGTTTGTCTTCTCAAACTGTGTTCTCTTCTCGCGATGTCTTCTCGCGATATTTCCGGTTTTGCTATTTCCGTTTTTTGCTGTTTTCATAGTGACAAGATCTTGTTGGTTTATCTCAACATGATTGAATCTAGTACATGTTAAGTTGTTGAATTTCATGCAAATACAACATAACTTATTCATGTTTAGCTTGGAAACATGAAATTATTATGTACAAAAGACATATTACATTTTAGTACATGTAACAGATAGCCATGTTAATTTTTTTGAGTGTAGGTGATTAACTAACAACTTTTTCTTCCTAATACTTTGTCAAGGGTGCCAATAATTATGGACATTATTCAGAGCAGTGAGCAGAGATCCATATTTCTACACACTCTTCTGCGCTACATAGGCTCAATTATTCTTTAAAATATGCCGAACTTTACAGTTTATAATTATTCTAAAAAAAATGGACCTGAATTCCTCAGGTCTCTCTGTTAGGACCCATACAGTTTTACCTAAATGTCATTATTTCCTTCCCTAAGTAGGGTATTTAGATATTAGCTAGGGAGCTGAATTTCTCGGGGTTCATAGACTGATTCATTATTTCCCTCCTTATATAAGGGCACATAGATATTCTCTAGGGATCTGAATTCCTTAGGGCTCTCTATTAGGACCCCCATAGCTCTACATATATTTAAGTCATTATTTCCCTCCCTATGTAGGGTACCTAGATATTGTCTAGGGAGTTGAATTCCTCAAAGTTCTCTATGAGGGGTCATAAAGTTCTAAATATATTGAGTCATTATTTCCCTTACTATGTAGGGCACATAGACATCATCAAGGGAGCTGAATTCCTCAGGGCTCTCTATTAGGACCAGTAAAGTTCTACATATATTGAGTCATTATTTCCCTCCCTATGTAGGCCACCTACACTACCTCTCAAAAGTTTGGAATCACTTTCTAACTCGGTCTTTCCTGATTTTTATTTCTTCTACACTAGAAAACCATGCTGAAGGCATCCAAAATCGCAATAATCTCCTTTAAACAGTTAATATTTAGATGTATCCTACTTATGCTCTGTAAAGCTTCATAACAGCTCTAATCTGAGGTGCTGTTTGTTAATTGGTGATTTGTGAGACTGGTAACTCTAAATGAACTTCTCTGCAGTATAGGTACGTTTTGGTCTTGCTTTCCTGGGAAGGTTTTCATGAGACACAGTTTCATCATGGTGCTTGATGGGCTTTACAAATGCACTTGACAATACTGTTCTTGACCTTTATGTATTAAAATCAAAACTGACTGTTGTTTTTGGTTTTTGTTGTTGTTACTTAATTAACTAATTCCACATATGCTATTTTATAGCTTTTATATCGTAGTTTTATATTGTAGTAGAATGTAGAAAATAAACCACTAAACAAAAACAAAGAAATTTGCAAATGATACAAATTACATATTATCTCAATTATGACCCAGTAAGTTCAATAATAATCAACAATGGGTCATTATAACTCCGGGCACCTATTAGATATTATATAGAGAGTTACAATAAATCCCTCGTGGTTCTCTATATGGATCTAGAACCCTTATAGAACCATATAGATGCCATTAATTCCTTCCCTATGCAGGGCATCTCGATATTATCTAGGGAGTTGAATTTCTCATGGTTCTCTATTAGGACCCATAAAGTTCTACATATACTCAGTTGTTATTTCCCTCCCTATGTAGGGCACCTACCTAGTGTTGGTGCTTGACAGTAAGTAAAGTAAGTACTTATATAGTAAGTAAATGATAGCTATATAATGTCATTTTTCTAGAAATGAAAACCAGTAAAGGATTTTGCTAGCAAGTATTAATTGCTGGGGAATATTAGGTAACCCAGTGTAATGTTATATTTAGGACTTGTTACTGGCTGGACAAATTTAAGCCCCAGCCATGTTGACATAGGATTACTGGCATATTTCGTACTTCTTCTGAGTTCAGGCTGCGTTATTTATTTTTTTTAACAAAGTTATATTCTGTGGACTGAATCATCCTCTGCTACCACTGAAATATTGCCATGTATCGTGTAACTGATTAAATACATGACGTTCGGTTCTGCGTTTAGCCACGAAGAGAAAGATGGAGGAAAAAACGGATGTATAATGAAGTGGTGGAATTATGCTGAGCGTCAATCTTTCTCCACCTCGTCCTCCACCAAACAGCTGGCCTGAATCGCTGAGTGCCCTTAATGAAATGAATGTCGAGCGAGTGAGGGCGAGTGATTAAACGAGAAGGGACTAATATCCCTGAGTGATCCAGCCACATAAGTCCTGGGAGAGAGAGGAGAGTGAGACAGAAAGAATGAGTGTCACTGTATCAAGCTATAATTCTTACCAATTATAATTCATATGTAATGTGTTTTATTCTAATCATTTGTAAAATTATTTTTAATGTAAGGAAAAATGGGGTGAAGAAGGAGATTCAGTGTTTCAGAAGTTGTGCTTAATTAAAGTCTTATGTTAGCATCTTTACGTCATTTGTCTAAATCATGCACGCGATTTCATTAGACAAAAAATTCAAACAAAAATATTGTGCTCTGAAATATTTTAAATAGCAAACTGAGCATGAATAAAGCTACAAACTTAACCATAGCTATGTTAAACCACCCAAGAAATAGTGATGAATATAATAGTTACAAAAAATAAAATACCTTCCATACCATTCCTATTAGCCAGACATTAAGGTTCATGGTATTACTGTAAGTCTTCATAGGCAAGTGCATTCGCTGTAAAAAACAAAAACAAAAAACAAACAAACATCAATTAGAAGTCAATCAGAAGAAGGGAATTAGCTCATCAGTTTGTAAATCTTACCTTTGCTGCAAGAACAGAGTTCCTGCCCTTATGCTTGCATTCATCTCAGTTACAAATCTAATGCTTCCTCAAGGCAATTGGGCAAAAATACAAATTACACGTTCGCTAGCTTTATACCCAAATGCAGAAGAAACACGTCTGACCTGTTGTGCAAGAAAAAGTCACAAACCTCCACCACGACTTCCTTTCTCACTTATTTCTTTACTATGACGCTAATCATTTCCCACAATTTCTTAACAAACCTACAAACACAAATACAAAACAGCAATGAAAATGTTATATGATTCTAACTACTGTAAGGAATAGTTAACAAGGCTAGATAGATATTAACAGGATTTGGCAAAGTGGCGAGATATTGCTAAGGGTCAGATTTATGTCAAGGTACTGATACAAATAGGACAGTGAATTAAATTTTAAGAGACTTTTATAGCTAACTACTATTATTGTTATTATTCATTTTTTGTACACCTTATAGAATGATTGAAATGTTTTTTAAAAAATAGTCATGCTAAAAAAGTTAACTGCAGAGAGAGAGAAAGAGAGAGTGAGCTAGCATAGAGTTGAAAAGGCAAGAAAGACACTTATCCCTCAGGGATTAGGGTTTAATTTGCAGCGGTTTAGTGGTTTAACGAGACACAGACCCACTTTGTTTAGGACCTTAAACTGAAGCTCACTGACTGCAGCGGCGTCGGGGAGAGCAGCCCGACCGTCTCAGTGCTCTCTCGCTCTCAGGATTAACGGTGTCCTGCCTAATGCAAGCATGAGGCGACGGTGTGTCTAACAGCACCAAAGTGTGTGTGTGTGCGTGTGCTACTGTAGTGTATGTGCTTTTTATTTTAAGGTATTTTTATTTCTATATCTTATAACATTTCTTATATTTAATTTTAAGTAAAATTTTACTTTCTTACTTTTAATTGACGCAATAATGAAAATAAAACTGATATATTAATAAAATTAGAAATGTATATTATTAATATTATGTTTCAAGCATCTAGAATATACATAATAATAACTAATAATAACACACTGATTTATTCACAATTAAATACATATAAAATATTTCTATAAAATGAAATATATAAATATGCATAATAAAATAATTAGCAAATTGTAATATAGTATTTTATAATGGATAAATATTTATATGCTTACATTTAAAATCTCAAAAATATTTTATGTCATACAGATATAAAAAAAAAAAATCAGAAATCCAAATATACAAATCATCATTACAATTAAAAAATATATATTTTATTATGATTATTGAGTTCATCCACACAGCATATTTATTTTTAGTACATATGCTGTTACAAGCTGGAAAATATGTTCATTTTTTTTCTGTGGTTCTAATTCCTCCGTTTTGATTTCAATGTGAAATTAAACAGCAATAAATTCCTAAAGTAATAAACACATGTTCCTGTGCAGACTGAGTACGCTTGTGTTATTATATTACCCGCTCTGTAATTATCCACATGATAATTCGGTGCTGTGAAGGTCGAGTTAATCAGAAGCGGTTTTTCAGAGAAGCTCAGTTTCACAGGGAGCTGAAGTGCACATCATTACTGCTATTAGTGGACTTAAAAAAAAAAAGTAAAAAGAAATTCAGTGTGCGCTTAATGAGATAGTCAGACAGGCTTTTTTGAGGACGAGCTTAAACCGAATCATTAGGTTTGTTCGTCCTTTTCTTAGGGATGGTTTCATATCATAATATTATTTGAAAGCAGCCTCTTGGTCTCTGTAATTGAGAATAATAGCTTCAGAGGGAAAAGGAGCGAATAAATAAAGTGATTTATTCACCAAAAAAAAAAATAAATAATAATTTTATATATATATATATATATATATATATATATATATATATATATATATATATATATAAAGCTCTTCTGAGTTATAGCCTGTCTGGCGGGAATGCGAGGTTAGCGTGAGGCTAGTGCTAGCTAAATGGTGCTAAACAGAGGCAGTTTGGACTTATTATTTCAAACCTCACACGTCCAATATATTTTCACTCAAGCGTCATTTTGGCTAGCCACGTCCTGAACGTTAGCACCGTTTCACTGCTCCACCATTCATCTCAGCTCGGAAAATAAAAATAGCAAGCTAGATCGATGTCTGTTTTCTTTTTTATCCCTCTCTTGAGAAGTGAAGGGGACACATCTGTCTCCGGTTTCGGGTTTGGCCAAGTGAAGCCCATCTGACCAAAAATAACCTTCCTGACGAGGTCACACGAGAATGCGAGTAGCGTTTCTATCAAAACACTTGAAAAGTTCTCGCTAGCGATAGCGTTCGCTGCTAAAACGGGGACGTGCACTTGCTATCCTCTTCACCGTATCAGTCTTCACCATACTTTTACTTCCTGTCCTTCGTCGACTCCCAGAAACAGGCTGTCGAATGACATCTTTTTTTAAGACTGATGTTGTGCCTAGTTAGTGACTGAACCTGACAAGAAGCTTCGCTAAAAATCCCTGCTCCAATATCAGACATTGCATAATGCTGCAGGATGCTCACTTAAAATTTGTTCCACCACACTTCACAATTACGATTTCTGATTGGTCAGAAGCCTTTGATGAATTTTCCGACAGGTTAAAATCGTAGGCTTGTGCTATGCTGTAATGCATTACCGTTGATATAGTAACAGCTCGTTCAGGGGGAGTCTTTAGACTTATTAACTTTAAGTTGACTAGCTTGTATCGAGGACATCCCACAACATTGTTTGCCACTATAAAGGTATAAGTATGCCTATTTATGGCTGTGGTGTAAGAGGAATAAAACTCAGGTAACTCTGCTTCATCACATTTGTTATTTCCCCAAAACAGCACACTACATAGTGCTTTGAGGGCCTGTGGGATTCTAGGTACTGAGGTATCTCCTTGCGAGGAGCTTGAGGCACTAAAAGTCATGTCTTCACCCCTGACTTAACCGTGTAAACGACTGTGTAAGCAAAGTCAGCAAGCCCTTCAATGGAAAAAGGAGATTTTTGGCTCTTTTTTGTCGGTAGATTGTAATCTTCCCGAGGTGAAAAGGGGGAGCGAGTGTTTGTCCAAGGCGACGGTGATACTCTGAAAGAGGAGTTTGGGGTTGAGGGTGGGGTTAATGGCGCCCTGATTTCCCAGGAGGCAAAGGAAGAAGGGCAACAAGCAGCTCCAGAGTTTTAGGGCTGCCCTGTAATTTGAGCTAATGACTTAGCAGGGAGCTCGGGACTGACCCTGAGCATGCTTTTCAAAAATCTTTCTCTATATATTTTTCTTTCCTTTCCTTCTGTTTTTTTCTTTTACTAACCCATCCCCCCCCCCCCCCCCCCCCCCCCCCCCCCCCCCAGACACCTGACTATCGGCTCAGGCCAGTTAGCGGCAGCTAAACCAAATTCTTAATTAGCGCCTGTGCTGTTTTCCCCTCAGTAAAGCTTGTTCTCAACAGACCGTTCTATCTCTCTCTCTCTCTCTCTCTCACACACACACACTCTTTCCAGCCAGTGCATTAGCATTCCAGCCAGGTCCTGTTGAATAGAATCCTAATTAGCACCCATAGATTTCATAGAATGAAGGCTTCATATTAGCTGAACATATTCTTCTAAAACTCTATCTTACTCCATTCCAATCTCTCTCTCTCTCTCTCTCTCTCTCTGTCCTTTCTGTCACCTGACTGGACATTCGCTCCAGCTAGTGCATTATCATTCCAGAAAGCCCTAATTAGCCATCATTAGTTTAACTTGCCATCAAATTCCTATGAAGCTCTCTTTCTCCCTCACTCTCTCTTTTTCTCTTTCTCTCTTTCACCCCATTCAGTCACTGATTGATGTTGAGCCAGCGAGCAAAGCTATATTAGAATCTTCATTGCTGGCTTCATAAAGCTTTCTGAATATCATCGCTAAGTTTGGTGTTAATTGAGCGTTATTTTCTTAAACATCTTTCTGTCCTCTTTCCCCTTAATCATTCCTTCATGTCACCTGACTCAGCGCTAGCACATTAGCATTTCAGAAACACTTGACTAAAACATTATCTTTATTGGCAATGATTAGCTTCAGTTACTATTACTTTTTAATAATCTCTCTCTCTCTCTCTCTCTCTCTCTCGCACACACACACACAAAATATTTTCTAAATTTCTCATTTCAGTGACTGATTCAATGTCCAGCTAAAACGTAAGTATTATATAGCACCTTAGCTATGTTTTACCTCAGAAAGACTACAAGATCACTGCCATGTTTATTATCAACTAAAGTTTTTAAAAAACTAAACTAAACTTTTTTTCCTTTTTCTTCTTTCCTTTCAGTTATCTGAGTGGATGCTAGGTCTAGCTAGTTTATTAGCAATCCAGAGAACGGAGAACATGTTTAACAGTTTTCCTAATTAGCAAAGATTCATTTCTCAGCAGTAAGGCTTCAGCAGTATAATCTCTCTCTCTCTCTCTCTCTCTCTCTGCCTCCTAAGTTGATCCTTATACCAGCAAGCCACTCCGGAACCAGAGCCTGTGTTATGTTCATTCTCTGAACAACTTCATAGTCACCACAGTTTACCTGACACATTACCTGACCATATTTTTTTCTGAAACATTTCTTTTCCTTTATCTTCCTTCTCCCTTCCCTTTCATTTACCTGACTCCACTTCAGTCACCTAAGGCCAGCTAGCACATTAGCATTCCAGTCAGGTCTCACTAAACAGAATGTTAATTAGCAGAAAGGCTACATCAGCTAATGGCTCATGTCTGAGGTGTTTTCTCTCCGGAAGAGAGATTAGCTTCGTCCACAAAGCGTGACTGAAAAATAACGTGCCATGCCAACAGAAGGAGAGATGAGGGAAAAGAAAGAGAGAGAGAATGAAAGAGAGAGAGAGACAGGATGAGAAACAGGAAGGTTGTGGGCTGTAATGGAATGTGTGCACTTGGAGGGTTGGGTGTATTAGCGAATCTGTTTACAGCGGTTAATGAAAACACACTCACGATTTTCTTCCTGCTGGGGGAATTATCTCTCCGTGCTGAAAGAGGGATACGGACATGTGCGATTCAAGCAGCTTAGGCGATTCGAACAGCACACAGAGCACGGTGTACCGTATCAGCGCTGTGCACTATGACGGCTAAATAATGTCGACTTTTTGCTATATATTGTGTCCTATATTACGCAGTTGTTGAGTTTTGGGGACATGATTGTCCCATATCTTTCTATTTCAGTCTTTTTTTTTATACAACCAAACTTTGATACTTTTCTGGGAGATTTAACTAAGGAAAACATTTATTAAAACTATTTATTAAAGAAATCCAGCTAATTAGCAACATGATGATGCTAGTTGTTCAGCTCTTTAACATCATACGATTACATACCTAGGAAGTAACACAACTATGGTAGTACAGTCTCGAGAGTTAGCAGGCAGTATGCCTGACCCCAAGGTTCAGAAGGTTTGTGTAATGTAACGGCTGGCAAACTGACTACATGTCCAACATTGACACCTGCTGGATTGGAGAGTATTATTAAGGTGAATGCTGACATGAGATGGAGAGGGGAGGCATTTGAAATCGTACTTGGGTGTGATGTGAATCAATCCTACCTAGAAAGCAGTCATTTTGGTTCCATCTCTGATTATTACCCACCTCACTCATTTCATGACTTTTTCATGTTTCATTTTTTATTTCTATATCAAAACTATATTGAATTATTTTTTTAGAATATAAACACCAGGATCTCGACTAGATCAAATTTTACTCTATCCTCATTTCGCTGTTTGACTTATAAATCCTAGAGCCACCAGGCGGTTAGGATGATCAACAATTTGATGTAAATTCATATTTCAATGTATTCATAATATTATTGAGACATTCGCTTGATTTTGATTGGACTGAAACCACTAGAGTGGACTGTTCACCGGCTCATCTTCTTCCATTCTTCCTTTTTGTCTACTAATATTTTGAAAATATCAATTACATAGATAAAAATTCTTCAGGAGTGAATCCTTACTCATTAATTAAAGACGTTTACTAATGTTTGCTTTGCTTCTCACTTTGCTTTGCTTGTCCTCTGGCCACATGAAGGTTATTCATCCTGAGTGTGTGAATTCTTTTCCCAAACTGCATGGTATTATTAATATTTTTAATAAGTTTTTCTGAAATAGGACAATTGAATCAAGACTTATAATGGTCAGTCATACAAGCTATTAATAAATTAAGAAGTGAAATGAAAGGGCTTTTTATTGTACTGTACTGTATTGTAGTGTATTTAGAATACAGCAAGTATTCCTCCTTTCATTCCTTCACATTATGAACACTATCCTCATCATAAAGCATGGTGTTGGTAGGATTGCGCATCCTTACATAAGAGACACCATTATTTTTCAGACTAATGCTTTCTTTTCCTATTTGCTGACTTTCAATGGAACCCCTGCATTCTTAATCATAGAATCATCTGTTCTTATTTCTGTTTTTCATCCCCCAATTCTTTACCCTCACAACAACCATCTTCACAGTGTAGCATGGTGGTGGCAGCATAATGCTGAGCAATAGCCTTGTTTTCCTTACCTGGTCACTGTCTTTTGGAGGAGTCCTTCCATACATTATTTAACTCTGATCTTTCTTTCTTTCTTTCCTTCTTTCTTTTCATCCTGATAACAACCTTCCTCTGTGGACTAACTCATTCGAAGCATGATGGTGGTAGCATTATATTGAGTCTTACCTTCTCAATTACTTCTCCAATTAATACAGTCTTTACTCAGTCGCTTACATATTTCATTCTTTCATTCTGTCTTCCTTACTTTTTTCCTTAACCTCTCAATCCTTTCACCCTGACAACCACCATCTTCTCTCTTAAGCATGGTACATATTGATAGTATCCAGCCACAAAAACACGACAAGTCCCTTCGTTCTGTCTATCTCTACTTTCCTTATTGTATGCCAATCCTTCCAACATTTCATAGAATATAAAATATTCACACTATTTGCAGTATAATCTACTATTATATTAGTAATATACTACTTTATTTTTAAAAGAAGTACATAGCATATGAAGAGTCGACTTCTTCTTAACGTAACGTAAATAGTGCCCTTACATCAAGAGTCTGGAGTGTTCTTATTGGACAATGAGTGCACTACAAAAGCTAAAAGAACCAAAAAGTTTTATACATTTAATACTGCATTATATGTCCTGACTGACTGCATATGTCTCCAGCTGGTTTATACACAGTGTGCTGATGCAAGATGTTCAGAGCGGGTCAGGACGAGGCCGACTTCTGACTGTAGTCTAGAAGACCTTCACCTTGATCACGGTGAGGGAAGAACGGATTTTCCGACACATTTATGAGACACCCTATCCAGTACCTGCTTTCAAACATGTCCCTCACTTTGATGTGTTTTATCAAAGCCACATGTAACTCGTATTATTCGTCTGTTTGTTTTTTCTTGCTCTCTTTCTGCGGTAAGGTGTTATTTACAGCCCGACACTAATGGTGGATTAAAGCTCTAAAGATAAATGGCGAAGAATTGAAAGAAACCATTAACGACGGAAGCTCGGAAACACAAACACCCTTTCATGTGCTTTAGGCTTCTTTACCTGCCGGATCAACATGTTCTCTCGCGCTCTCCCTCTCTCCTTCTTTCACACACTTTAATTTTCTTACTTTAATCAAATTAAAAGCACATATCACGTCTTCTCTGCTATTAATAACAGATGGACTGTAGATCACTTCCACTATTTTGGTTTTGTCCTAATTGTCAATAATCAGGAGTGTACAATGTCTCCTAATCAGCCGTGTAGCCTAGGTTTATTTGAACCTTTTAAACGCTTTAACACACTCAAAATGGGCAAAAGGGGTTTTACAGGAACAGTAACTCTCTCTCTCTCTCTGTTAATTGAGAACAAATGTTGACTTTTGCTGGCAGCTAGCAGAGCAGTGTGTACAGGAGGAGTGTATACAGCAAGGGTGTGTACAGGAGGAGTGTGTATATGTAAAGTGTGCATAACAAGTGTACAGCAGGGGTGTGTACAGAAGCAGTGTGTATATGTAGAATGTGTACAGTAGAAACGTGAATAGTTTTAGTGTGTATAGTAAAGATGGGTACAGGAGTAGTGTGTCTATGTGAAGGGTGTATATGTGGAGTGTGAATAGGAGGAGTGTGCACAATAGGAGGGTATGTGAAGTGTGTACAGGAGAAGTGTGTGTATGCGAAGTGTGTATAAGAGAAGTGTGTGCAATAGGATTGTGAATATGTGGAGTGTGTACAGTATGAGTGTGTACTATTTGGAATAAATTTGCATATGTTCTTGCAAACAACAAGGACAAAAAGAAGAAAAATTTTTTATGCCGATCTAAACCACACACGCACACACCCACACAAAGCGTGTCTTCGAAATTAGCCAGTGCGCATTAGCACATCTCTTTTTATTTATACAATGCAAGATATAAATTAGTAAAAGTCTTCTTGTTTAACAACATTTTTGTGTACACCCTCATCCTTTTTTTCCGTTTTTTTAAATTAAAAACCGACCGCTACCTATTTACAAAACAAACATCAGAGTTTTGTGTGTTGTTGCAATACAACTTGCATAAATTATACAGGCGACTCGCCCTCATTTACAAAAATAAATATCAAATATTCCACTCTTCACCAGTTGCCATGTCTTCTTCCTGCGTCACATCCGTCTCAACTGCCAAATAAAAAAGTCTTTTAATAAACGTCCCCGTTTATCGCGTACCGTCAGGGTGGCAATCGAGCCAAACCTCGGGATCCTGAGAAACCGTGTCCTTATTTACGGCTTAGATAATAACTTTAATCAATAAAATACACACACACGTCTTGTCCAGTAACACACCTTCAGTTGCTTTAGGTCCTTATTCATCAAAAAAAATTATAACTGGAGACACCAAATACGATCCGGTGTACGAGGAAATGATTTAATGCCAGCATTTAAGGAGGAAGAGGAGGAGGAGGAGGATGGCTCGTTTGATGATGCCAACCTGGAAACCAGAAGGAAAAAAAGATGTCATTTAATACATGAGTTGTAACAACGTGATGTAACAGTTCATCCTGCTATTTGCATATTTT